>ML799132.1:269771-306664 GCA_009831015.1 Picea engelmannii | reverse complement strand
ACACCAAAATATCATATAACCATTGCATCAACGAATTCATAAATCGAAACCATATCAACAATAGTCAAATGCAAAGTGAGTGATGAGTTGGTGTTTTGGTAAATGTGTGAGCGGTGGTGAGTTGGAGGTGAAAAGAGTTATGACCACATAAACAAATAGGTTCATAACAATCCAAAAGATCATTCTAATGCCATCACCATGAATCCCAACTATAGGTTTTCACGCTTGCAGTCATGAAAATGAAAATGAGAAACAGATATGCGAAAGAAAATATAATAGTGTCGTTTTCTTTTTAACAAAGTGCGACGAGTATTGAGGGTTCAAAACCCTTGTGTAGGCAGCTTGTAAGGAAAAGATAGAAATGAAAATGGCTGCCAACACAATAAAAATCTTTGTCTACTATGTGTATGAGCCATTGATTAATTTATGTTTTTCTTAAGAATGTATATGCATTGCTTTACTTCACATGTTTAAAACTTACAAGGATATCCTTTCAAAATGTTGTTTGAGGAATCCCTCACGCAACAGAGGAACGAGATGATGAATAGTTTCGCGCAAATCCTTCGAAGACTACCAACAGGCGACGCATCTTCCTCGAGAGGAGGCACCACCCCCTTCAAGGTACAAATAAACTTCGATATTCCTATATTTGAAGGTCAGATAGATGCAGATGTTGTAGACAAGTGGTTGAATCTACTAGAAGGGTATTTTTCTATCCATAAATTTTCGAATAGAGAAAATATTACTTTTGCGCTCCTCAAATCCATTCCCCATGTCAAATATTGGTGGGAAACTTTCTGTGAGAAAAAGGAAATAGAGTAACCCTCATTATTTATACTCACTGCCACCTAGGAATCCTTCAGGGATGTTATTAAGGAACAATACTACTCTTTCTGAAGTTATGATGACTTGTATACCATATGGACCACACTGTGGCAAGAAAGAGACTAAGCAGTGCTAGAGTTCACAAATATCTTCCATACCTTGCGCACCAAGCTGGGTATCAAAGATTCAAAGTGACATATGGTTCTCAAGTATCGTGGTTCTCTACATAGATACATACAGACCGAAATGGAATTTATGTACATCTCATCCTTGGGCACGAGCTATCGATATGTTGTCAAAATCGAGTAGAATCTCAAACAAAAGACACAACAATTTGGGCCTGGGAACCCCTCACAACAAAATCCAAGAAAGGGAAGCCCAAACCCACATAACAAAGGATAGATAAAAGATGGATATTATCAAGACAGCCAGTCCAAGCTGCAAGCAAAGAAGGACACCAAAAATACAAAGAAAGATATCGAGAAGTGATGTGACTTCCATAAGAGCCCTTGGCATAACACTGATGATTTCCGCTCAAAGCAGTCGTTGGTGGCCAAAGTGAAAGCCTTTGAATCAGATGTAGGTTCTAACTATGAGTCAGAACCAGAAAGAGGAAGATTTATCATTGATGCAGAGCCCAGTGCGACTGTTGTTACTACCAAGCTTTAGCCTAGTGAGCCAGATGAGCCAGAAGAAGGTGAGTGCCTCTTCCATTCACAGATGTGGGTGAAAGGCACCCCACTGCACTTCATCATTGATAGCGGTATCCAGAAGAACCTCATATCAGAATATGTTGTCAAGAGGATGGCCCTACCGACAACACCACATCCACAACCCTACATCATTAGATGGATCCGCCAAGGAAGCAATCTTTTCATCAGCCAACAATGTCAACTATCATACGACATCAATCCCTTCAAAGACGAGGTATTGTGTGATGTTTCTCCTCTCAAAGTTTGTAATGTTCTTTTGGACCAACCTTATTTATGGAAACGCCATGTTGTATATGAGTATAGGCCTCGTAGTGTTATTATTAATTTGAACAAGAAACTCTACAGGATACCTGAGACAGTCCCTCCTAGTGTTATTTCCTTGATCTCTACCAAGCAATGTAGGAAGGTCATCTCTCAGATCGATAATTTTTTCTTCTTCGTGATTCACTCTCAAAGTGAGTGAAAGATCGCAGCTACATTCAGGGCCTCCATGGTCAATCTCTCCACACAATAGAAGTAAGTAGATAAGGTCATGGAATAATACTCATATATCTTCTCTTCTCCTACCGGAGTACCTTTTCACTACCAAGTCAAGCATCCCATCAATCTAACCCTAGGTGCACTGCTACCCAATGGGTCAGTCTACCTCCACTCTATATTAGAAAACGAGGATATCAAGAGGTAGATCCAAGAACTATTCCACAAGGGGCACATCCATCCCATCTCATCACCTTGTGGGAGCCCAATAATGCTGGTGCAGAATAAATATGGGACTTGGAGACTCTACATTGATTATCAGGCCTTAAATAAAATCATAGTCCGAAACCGGTACTCGATTCCCTGAATCGACGAACTCCTTGATCAGCTCATGGGGGGGAAATACTTTAGTAAGATTGATCTGAATTCTGGCTACCATCAAGTCCCAATATAATAGACAAACATATGGAAGATTGCCTTCAAGTCAAAAGATGGTCTTTTTGAATGGTTGTTCATGCCCTTTGGTTTGAAAAATGCTCTAACAAATTTTATGAGGATGATGGATGATATCCTATGAAAATTCACCAATAATTTTGTAGTGGTGTATCTGGATGGCATCCTCATTTACAACAAGACTTGGGCGGAACACTTGCAACATATTCAACAGGTTCTACACACCGTACATCAACACAAACTATATGCAAACTTGGAAAAATTCTCCTTCGACATGGACATGGTCCATTACTTAGGACACATCATTGATCAACATGGTGTTCATGTGGATTCATCCAAGATCCAGGTCATTCATGACTAGCCAGCCCCAACCACACTCACTGAACTTCAAAGCTTCTTGGACCTCACCAATTTCTATCGCAGGTTCGTGTTGGGATTCTCTCATATCGCATGGGACCTCATCCAAGTAACCAGGGGTGGCAGTAAGGAAAAATTTGTTTGGGTCTTGTCCCAACAACAAGCCTTAGATGACTTGAAGAATTGTTTTTTCTCATCCCTAGTACTTTCATTACCAAACCTGCATCATCCCTTTGAGATCAAGATATATTCTTCAGACAATGTTGTGGGCGTCGTTCTCACTCAACAGGACCACCCTGTGGCATATCATAGTGAGACACTATCAGATGTTGTCCGTAAGTACCCTACTTACGATAAAGAAATGTACTCCATTGTGCAAGCCTACCGCTAGTGGAGACATTGCATTCTTGGGAAGGAGACATTCATCCACACTGATCACAAGCCACTACAGTTCATGCAGACCCAAGGTAAATTGCAAAATGATTGCCATCATAAGTGGTACACATACTTATAACAATTCCACCTCAACATAAAGTATAAAATAGGAATTACCAATCGAGTTTTTGATTTCCTCAGTCGACCTCCAGTGGCGGAAATCACCACGATGTTAGACTCTTGCAGCCATGAGACCTTCGGATGGCCCCACCTCTATGAGATAGACCCTAACTTATCCACCACCTACAAAATGTTTGGTGCCAACTCGGTGGTCTCTAATTTCCATCTTCAGGATGGGTTGTTGTGTCATTTGGTTCATCTCTGTGTTCCATCAAGTGAGCACATGAAGCTTATTTGGGAATCTCACTACAGTCAGGTGGCAGGAAACTTTGGCGTTGAAAAGATAGTGGCATTGTTGCAGAAACATTTCTACTGGTCGAAACTTCGACAATATGTTGGCAAGTATATCAGGTCCTGCACCGCCTGCATTATTTCCAAACCAACCACAAAGAAACATGGCCTGTACACCCCTCTGCCTACTCCTGATAGGCCGTGGGAGTCCATCTCAATGGACTACATGTTAGGCCTCCCATCCACCAAGAGGGGAAATGACTGTGTTTTTATGGTTGTTTATCATTTTTCCAAGATGGTGATTCTACCCGCCTGCAAGAAGAACATCACAGCAGAAGCCACTACCAAGCTCTCTTTGAATGAGTATGGGTACATTTTGGGATCCCACAAACCATTATCTCATACCATGACAGTCAGTTCCTCAGCACATTCTAGTCAAGCCTCTGGTCACTGTTGGATACCAAGCTCATCAAATCCACTTCCTTCCACCCCCAGACTGATGGACAAACTGAGGTCATCAATCATATGATCATACATATCCTACACATGTACAATTTAAAACACCCCCGCACATGGGATGAGAGTCTTCCCTATGTCCATCATAGCTACAACTAAGCCCTGGATAGCTCAACTGGCCATAGCTCCCTTCAGGTGAGGTTTGGATTCAAACCATTGGGCCCCATGGATGTTGCACTGCCCCTGGCGACCACCTTGGTCGACTCATCCCTTGCTCCACCAGAAGCTGACAAATCCACCAGGTTCATTGAGCGGATCCATCACATTCACCAATAGGTTCAGGATATTCTACATAAGTCTAGCAGAGTAGTTGACATAAGTCTACATAGGTCTAGCAGAGCAGTTGACCAAGTCTACATAGGTCTAGCAGAGCAGTTGACATAGGATATTCTACATAAGTATAGCAGAGCAGTTGACCAAGAGGGGAAATGACTATGTTTTTATGGTTGTTTATCATTTTTCCAAGATGGTGATTCTACCCGCCTGCAAGAAGAACATCACAGCAGAAGCCACTGCCAAGCTCTCTTTGAATGAGTATGGGTACATTTTGGGATCCCACAAACCATAAGTCTAGCAGAGCAGTTGACCAAGTCTACATAGGTCTACATAAGTCTACATAAGTCTACATAAGTCTAGCAGAGCAGTTTACCAAGTCTACATAGGTCTACATAAGTCTACATAAGTCTAGCAGAGCAGTTGACCAAGTCTACATAGGTCTAGCAGAGCAGTTGACATAGGATATTCTACATAAGTCTAGCAGAGCAGTTGACCAAGAGGGGAAATGACTGTGTTTTTATGGTTGTTTATCATTTTTCCAAGATGGTGATTCTACCCACCTGCAAGAAGAACATCACAGCAGAGCAGTTGACCAAGTCTACATAAGTCTACATAAGTCTAGCAGATCAGTTGACCAAGTCTACATAGGTCTACATAGGTCTACATAAGTCTACATAAGTCTAGCAGAGCAGTTGACCAAGTCTACATAGGTCTAGCAGAGTAGTTGACATAGGATATTCTACATAAGTCTAGCAAAGCAATTGACCAAGAGGGGAAATGGTTGTTTATCATTTTTCCAAGATGGTGATTCTACCCGCCTGCAAGAAGAACATCACAGCAGAAGCCACTGCCAAGCTCTCTTTGAACGAGTATGGGTACATTTTGGGATCCCACAAACCATTATCTCATACCATGACAGTCAGTTCCTCAGAACATTCTGGTCAAGCCTCTGGTCACTGTTGGATACCAAGCTCATCAAATCCACTGCCTTCCACCCCCAGACAGATGGACAAACTGAGGTCATCAATCAAATGATCATACATATCCTACACATGTACAATTTAAAACACCCCCGCACATGGGATGAGAGTCTTCCCTATGTCCATCATAGCTACAACTAAGCCTTGTATAGCTCAACTGGACACAGCCCCCTTCAGGTGAGGTTTGGATTCCAACCATTGGACCCCATGGATGTTGCACTGCCCTTGGCGACCACCTTGGTCGACTCATCCCTTTCTCCACCAGAAGCTGACAAAGTCACCAGGTTCATTGAACGGATCCATCACATTCACCAATAGGTTCAGGATATTCTACATAAGTTTACACCTCAAAGATAGCAGAGCAGTTGACACCAACAAAGATCAACCCTGACTACATGCAACAGAAATCTAGTGATCAAATTGTGGACACACATATCAAGGTCACTCGACAACAAAGGATCCAACTTTATTGAGTCGTCAAAGCAGGGCAGCTCCTACACCAAGGAAAGTGGCTCACCTGGGGCCAAATTCAACAGAAATTTCCTCATTTGATGGGGGAACTTAACACAATGGAGATCATTTCTTCCTAAGGAGGGAGAATTGATCTAGGTGGATATCGGTGGCCACCCACCTTTTCCAACTAGCTCAAAACCATTTTCTGGCAATTTTGGTAATTTACTATTTTTAGCAGCTTTTAACTTCTAGGGCCATTTTGAGTGCCTAAATGAAGGTTTTTCGGGATCGGTATTTTAAATCATAGTTGAAGGCTTTGATTGATCCCCCAAAATGAATCTCCTCGATTATACCTTTCCAATGAGCTATCGTGCGCCCCAAACAGAGATCGTATGTAAAAGTTACGACCTCGGGAAGTTGATGTACTAACTTACCCAAACGGGGCCCACATGACTTTTGACGCTTCATCTCTTAGGGTTAGATTTTTTGGATGTCTAGGGTTTGTGACCTTCCATTTTATTATAAAAATCCCTTCAGATTCTCATTGTAATCATCTTCTTGCAGATGAGCGCAACCGTCACATCTCTTCTCAGAGATAAGCCACCACCATTCGAGCAAGCTTGTTTTCTGTTGCATTTTACAGTTTCAACTTATTTCCTTATTGAATAGAAAACCAGTTTTGTTGTATCTCTGTTATTTTGTGTTAAGCATCTTTTAATAATTTGTATTCATTTAGTTCTACTCATAAAATTTGGACCAAGGAACCATGTCAAAAGATTTTCTAAAGTCAACAAAAAAACAAAAAAGATTGGTTTTAGTATTGCGGAACTCCTCTACAATGATCCTAAAGGTAATAAGATGGTCCAGAGTTGAATGATATCTCCTAAACCCAACCTGACCTTTAGCTCTTTTACCGTGACTTTCTAGCCAAAGGCTAATCTTCTTTTCCAAAATAATTCCATAAAGCTTGGCTAAAATCGGGCTAATCATAATGGTCCTATAATTAGAGGGAATGTTTCTATCCCCATTTTTAAAAATAGGAACAATGAGGCTTTTCATCCATGGTTTAGGGAAGTCGTGCTTGACTGCTAAATTAAAGAGTTTGTGTATGTGAGGCATAAGGATTGGCCCTCGGATTTTAAAATTTTTAGCTTGGTAGCGTTCAATGTCTTTAGCTTTCTCATTTGCAAGTCGCTTAACCCCGAATTCTATGTCATCTAAGGAAAAAACTTCTTCCTTTGTAGGGACAATAGGAACTAGTAAAGATTTTTAAGGTAGGAATTTCAATCCCTTAAGGGAATCCTATTCTTTTCTTTAGTATTGCGTTTTAGAATTTGACTCCAGAACTTCTTAGGATCCAACTTACATAGTTGTGAAAGTTGTTCTTGCCTTTTATTGATATAGTATCTTTTTTTTTCTTTTAATTAGGGCTTTGTACGTATTATCTTATCCAATTTTAAGGACTCATTAGAAGCATCCCTAATGACTTTCCTAGCAATTTCACATTCTTTATCATACCAAGGATTGATTGTTCTATTACTCTTTTTATAGGACACCTCTAAAGAGAATTTGTTAATAAAAGTGGAAAGGGTAGTTATAAAATTATGATAGTATTCTTGAATGTTGTTCTTATAAGTTAGGAGATTTAATTTATTATTTAAATTCTTAAAGAAAATGTAAACTTTACTTTTATCAAAGCCCAAATTCCTTTGATTATGATAATAAAAATTGATTATTATTATTATTAATCAAAATAGAAATTAAACGTTTTTTTTAAGCATAGTGAATTCAGAGTGAAAACGTAGAGTCGCAGCTAATGGCATTCTAATTGTTTTTAAATATAAATTTCTGGCACAATGATCATTTACAACTTCACTTCTGAAAATCTGCGCTGTGATATTCATTCTTTTGAAAATGGGCAATATTAAATCACAATAGGGAGTTAAATGAATAGTAAAGGACCCACATGTTCACATGCTAGTTTTCTAGGGACTTTTGAATTACGCAAGGTTGTACCAAAGGCATTTAGTTAATTAGGTAATCAACACTTGTAAGGACCAAACAAAGTCCACATGCAACAAGGTGACGCCTGATTCATTAAAACATTAGCACACTT
The DNA here is from genome assembly GCA_009831015.1 of Picea engelmannii. NCBI lineage: Eukaryota > Viridiplantae > Streptophyta > Pinopsida > Pinales > Pinaceae > Picea > Picea engelmannii. The sequence goes on along the minus strand of ML799132.1, from coordinate 298,712 downwards.
TCCCTCATTCACACACAAAAGTCACTTATCACTCACATAGTTTCCATCTCAAAATGTGGAGGTCAAAGTAAGTCTCCTACAAAAGGATTCTGAAACACCCCACCAATTTTCTTGATGAAACTATCCACTCCCATTTAATTTCAACGAGATTGGCTCACACCCCCAATCTCTCAAACAAATCACATCTAAAATTTTTCTAAAGATTCACTAAGTTTTCCTCCACAGAAGGTGCCAAAATAATTTTTTTAGTCTAGGTAGGATTTTGGAGATAGGCATCCAAATAACTCCCCGTTATCTGGTTCTCACATTGTCAAAACAATAGAAGTTGTCAAATAGGGAATTGTGAATCCTCCAAGTCAAATGTTCCTAACACTATAAGGAAGGGAGATACCCGTGAAGAGTTGAAGGTCGAGGTTCGGTTGTTCTATGCATCCCCCCTTGAGGCACCCACCTCTTGGACGGGATCCAGTCCGTGACTCATTTCTTAGGCTGAAAATCTAAATGTCGCACTTTGACCGAGGTACCTGGTGACCAAATTTTAAGACATCTACCCAGGTGACAATTGTGGGCAGCAATTGCACCTTGATCGGATTTTGTGTGGCTATTGGGAAATATCGTCAGCTCTTTCACGATATGCCTCCTTTACCCCTCATTATAACTGATTACTTCATCCTTCACTAGTTTCTCTTCCGGTGACTTCAGACCCCACTATTGAGTACTATTGGAAGGTCCAGTGCTATTTGAGAGGAATGACGTTACGTCTTTTAGGACATGAGCATTTGTTTTCTTTGATCCCCCATGCGGACAAGACCCACTTATCCACATATATGCTTCTTTTTCAAAACACTTTATGTATGATGCATTTCTAATTACATTTTGATTCAGATATATATATTATGTAAAGTTCAAAAATTGCAAACAAAGGCTCTTGTTTATTTACTCTCACCATAATTCACACACATCCACTCAACTAGTTGGACATCATAGGGGACCCACAAAACCCCCATCATTTCAGACGCTTGTGAAACCTCCCTCTTATTCTAGGGGTTGTTACTAGTCTTGCCAACTCATCGGCACCACCTTTACACACTCCAGTGAGTGTCACTATCTTAGGATCAACTTTTCTTAGTTCCACCTTACTTGGGTCTAATTCCCAAGGTCCATAGTCCACTCGCTCTCCTCTACATGGAAGCGGGGGGGCAACTTCCTCTCACGGGGAAAGTATCAACCCACCTAGTCCCCCTCAAGGGTCAGGTTCACAAACCACTCACACCATGGATGGAACTAATCCTCCGCCACCACTATAGATGGCATATTTGGCCTCTCTTAACATACAAAATCTAAGAAAACTCACAAATGATCCTATATTGCATGACCCCACATGGCCTGCAATGCCTACCAAACTACCTTTAGACATCCCCAAGTTTGAAGGAAAGGCGAGAGATGACCCTACCAATCATGTCATAACTTTCCACTTATGGTGCTTTTCCAACAACATTATGGATGATTCTATCTGACTATGATTATTTCAATGCACACTCACTGGCCCAGTAGTCAAATGGTATGTAGATAAAAAATCGGGGTCCCATGCGACTTTCGAGTCCTTGGCCAAAGAATTTTTGACCTTCTTCCAATTACCAATCCGCCATGACAATGGTATTGAACTACTCTCTAATTTCAAACAAACCTCAGCCACACATATCACTGATCACATTCACGAGTGGCGTCGATGAAGTAGTTTGTGAAAAGCAGAAACCATCAAACAATAATGTCTTGATTGGTTTCTTAGATCACTTGTCTCTCTCCTCGGTAAATATGTGGATTCCACCTTCCCTCAATCAGAAGAAGAAGCCATCAGTAAGGCTCAACAATATGACCTCATCTATTCACAGTCAGGGTACTTATACATAGTACTTCCTGACATCCCAAAACCCATTCCATTTGGTCAAGATAAACTCAAGATGTCTCACTCAATAGACGAATTGATTGGTAACACCACACACCACAGTCCACAACCTCAATAACCACCAATGTATGGCACACCTCAATATCCGTCGGCATATGGAGGAACCCATTATTATTCTCCACCCCCTTATCAACAACCATACTCTTTTTCCCTTCCCCCACCCATCAGTGGGCCACCGTCGGCACCCACAATACATCCACCAGTTCAAACAAGTTCGGATACTCCCTCTACCTCAGCTTATACTCTAAGTACTATCGAAAGCACCACGCCTTCCTATGTACCTTATGGATCATTACCCCCATAGAATTTGTACTTTCCATTTCCTGGTCCCCCAACCCCCATGGCTCCACCACAAGGACACCCTCACGCTAGGGTGAATTTTGTTCAACCCTCTCCCCTTCAGCAATATCAAAATTTCGAATAGTTGAATACGGCAAATCTGACCCATCCGTCGAATAATGCCAAAAAGAAAGGAAAAAACCAGAACAATAACAACCCAGGTCAGGGTGGGAATCACCCCCAACAGAACCAACCTACTGGGGGAAACCAGAACCAAGGGAATCAGAACCCCCAGGGGGGCAATAACAACAAACGTCAAGGGAGAAATAACAATAATCTTCGAACCAACTTCCCTTGTGCTCTTTGCGGTGACTTCGGTTGTTATACTCATCATTGCCCCCAAATCGCTGATTTTAAACGGATGAAAGAATCAGGAAATGGACCACATCCTCCAGCACCACCTACCCCTCAGTAGGCCCCACAACAATACATGCAACAACCTCTCCCATCCGTGTTGCAGAACCCCATTTCGCACCAGGGTGTGATGAACACCCAATAGGACATGCAGCCTACCCCACTACAGTTGGGACAATATCTCAATCCAAACAATCTCGCAGATCGTATACTCCTCACCAATGAGGAAGAAGTTCTTCTACAGACACGTAGTCATCAATACCATGCACCCACTGAGTCTACTTCCATTCCCCCAGAAACAATCCCAGCACCAATGGGACCCCTGTTAGTGATCCCTCACCCTAACACGAAAACACCTCTTCACATCCCTTGCATCCCATTGCGCAGGAATGTCCACAAACTGCAGGGTAGGGCAGCTCATAATTATAGTTTGGTCGATGATTTAGCACAATCCCTGACTGCCATGTCAGTCTTAGAAGTCCTTCAAACTTGTCCCACTCAATGGAAATCATTACTTTCCGCCTTGGGGGAAGTCGACCCCACAGATACCCAACTCATCACATTTGATCTCGACAGTGGAGAGCCTCGCCTTTCCGCTCTCATCACTTTTCAAATCCCAGTGAAAATTCGAAACATCACAGATCATCGGTGCATCATCAATGAAGGTGCATCCACCTGCATCATGTCCAAATATGTATGGAAGAAACTTGGTTCCCCGGAACTCATACCATTTGTCATTACCTTAAGAGCTTATGACAGACGACCATCTTCTCCTGAAGGGATCTTCCAAAATTTCCCTATAGAACTCGGGGGAAAGACCATTCTCATCGACATTGAAGTTATCGATGCCCCACTTGATTACAATATCTTGTTCGGTCGTAGCTACATGTACGCTATGAAGGCAGTTGTCTTTTCCGTCTTTCGAACCATGATGTTCCCCCATAACGGGAAGATCATTACAATTGACCAATTTTCACACTATGAGCCTAACCCTTCTGCCAACATCGATAACATTCTCCCTCTCATCCACACTAATCATGAAGCATACCCACTCATAGAAATGGGGCCCGGAATTTTCAAAGACCCATCATTGTTAGGAGCTTACCATGGTGCACCACCGCTCCTTCCTCCTTCCAATCAAGTATGTGTCATATCATCCAAAGGAACTAACATTGAGAATACCCCTCCTCCCAGGGAGGCTTCTCTCATATCTGATGTCCCACTAGTCACAGAGCCCCTCCCTCATGAGCCTTCTACGAACTCGTCGACTCCACCAGTTCACGATTTCACCTCACCCTAAGGCCATATCCCAGTTTGGGAAACAATTCCCCAAGCCATTACTCAAATCCCCTTATTTTACCCTCCACTAGGCGTACAAGTTTTCCAAGTGGCCACAACACTTACTCTCTCTAATATGGTGTTGGCAATCCCAGTTTGGTATTTACATCCACCAGAGATGGTTCCTCAACCATCCCTTCCCCCCCAAACAAAAGGAATCCCAATGACGATTCCCATATTCACTCCCACCACACCCTCTACACCCCCACTCACTAACCTCCCTGCCACAGTTGGGGGTAGGCGAAAGAAGAAGGAGCCCATAACTCCACTTCCCCCATGCATCCAACCTCCTTGCGTGCTATGTGAGAAAGATGGACACCCAACCAACAAATGCCCATCTCTATTCGAGTTACGTAACCTAATTCAACTCAATCAAACACCATCACATTTCATTACTTTAACAAGTACTGCCACTACCTCCCCTAACGAAAGTAGCAAAGGGATGTGAACCAAATTCGCTTGCACCATATGTTCAGAATATGGCCATTATACACACCATTGCCCAGCGCTACCTCACTTCTGCTAGACATTAGTCGCAGTACGCCAAAGCTTCCAACACAAACCCAATCCAACTACATCATCCCCACCAAACATCACTAACATCCATTATGTCACGACTTCAGTCAATGAACGTATGAGATGCCCTTTCTCTCTATGTGAATCCTTAGATCATTTCACATATCAATGTCCCATGATCATTGAATACAGGCAATGTCAAATGACCCTGATTCAAACTCCTGCACCCCTTATAGGATCGACGACTAACATTACCTCATCACTAGAAAATCTTCACATCATTTCTCCTGAACCAGAAGCACTACCTCTCCCTCTATGGTTCTTGGATGGCTTACACGAGGATTTACCCTCAAATCCCCCCAATTCCCCCATTCATTCCCCCACGGAAATTTTACATCCAACTACCATTAGTACTCCCTAGTACTTTGATATTTGGTTTATGTCAAGCGAACCATCGCAATATCATTGTGTCATTCCCCCTGTTAGCACTTGGTAAATTTCCTAGAGGTTGAAAAAGAAGAAATCTACAAAGGTAACCTTAACCAACCGCTTTTAAAGCTGGGATCTAGCCCTTCCAGCTTCAGAGAGGGATCTCTCTATATGATTTAGCTTTGTTTTTAATTTCAAATATTAGGCTAGGTAAAGAAACTGTTGGTTTTGTTGTAAAAGATTTTTTAAATTGGTTGAGACAGTCTACACATCCATTGGGCTATGGGGTCTGTGTTTAATTAGATATGAGAAACAACCAGAAACGCCAAAGAAGATCTTCACAAGGCGAGATAATACACTCACTGGATCTTTAACAATTAAAATGATGGACAGAAGAAAAGATAAGGAAAATAACTTCAACTAACAAACAGTTAATAATTTCTTAATTGAAGATATTAGAAGATAAATATTTAAATCTTTAGAATCAGAAACAGGGTATAAAAGATAAATCCTGCAACATTACGCTATTCATAAAGATTAGTTTCAAAAAACAAAATGATTACAGAGAAAGAAAAACATTCAACTTAGAAGATCAACATCACCAGTGAACATATGCAAGAATCCTGTAAAGTGCCTCTTCTTTATTAATGGCAGATCTCTTCAAAAATGGTACAGTTTGATAGCTATAGGGTGTACAAATCAACAACCCCCAATACTTTGGAAAATGAAGTATTTATAATTCAAAATACAAACGTTCCTGTCATAACTGATCAGGACGTGCTCATACTATTTTTAGTCTAACTACTTAACTAATCAAAACTGATTGATGAATCGATACAACTGTATGCGGAACTTCTGGGGTAGGCCGTTGGCGAGGTGCCTTCGCAACCTCTTCTGACTGGACAGGTGACTGGATTTTGATAGCTCATATTCTAATCTAGTAGATCACACAGTTCTTCCCATATGAGATGACTTGGCACTGTGACTTTAAGCAATCTCCGATACACTTCATCTATGTCTGTATATTTAGAAAATGTAGGCTTGATGATGAATATGTGTTTAATCTCATGTTGTATACTAATATCCAACTGCAGGGCATCCATGAATGCTTTTCCCGTGATGCTTCCCTGTATCCCTGCAAACTTGGAACTATCCTTGGACACTTCAGTCAGCCTTTTCTTGTAATCAGGAAGTGTCATTAATTTATCATTAATGACCTTCAGGCCAGGTAGGCCCTTCTTTTGGAGAACATCTATCTTATTGAAAAACTTTTGTACTCCTTGATCCATGAATTGAATCTTCTCCTCAAGCTGAAGCATGAGAGCTCTTTTGGTTAGAACCCTTTTTACCTCAAGTATAGTTTTCGTCCTGTCCTCGATCTTTAGTTCTTCAAGTTCTGGTCTTGGAATTCAGGAACCTAATGATTTCATTTGCTTGTGCTGGCATGTCTCTCAGCTCCATTCTGATTTTCTCAACCGCTTGTTTTCTCCTCTCGAGCAACTCATTTTGTTCAAACATGATTTGAACCATTGGCCAGATTTCATTTATGGACTTGGAAATATTTGTCCACACAATCTCTTTGACCTCAGCCAAAGTCTTCCCTGCCATTGTCTGTTTTTGGAGTTGCTGTAACTCCTTCCTGATTTGTTCATTCACCTGTTTTTCTTTGGATAGGCTTGTCTGGAAAGAAGTATTTATCTCTTGGAGGTTCTCCACCTCTTTCTTAAGCCTGCTGATTTCTGATTCTTGCAGGTTCATCCTCTCCATGGACTTGTCCAGGTCTGTTGTTCCTTCTGGTAGTGGCAATGATGTTGCGGATGGAATGGCTGTCACTTTTGTTGTGCTCAATCCTGCAATTGGGATAGCACTCAATGGAATGCTTTCCATTGGCTTCATCTGCTCTTTCTCCTTTAAGAGTCTCTCCATCTCAGACTCCATTTCTTTTAGTTGCGCATTCTGCTCCATGAGTAACTTCAACATCTCATCCTTTTCCCCTTCCTTTTCTGCTATCTCCTTTGCCTGTGGGTCCTCTGTTGGAGGGAGCTTTAGCTGTTTTCTTAAGGATGCGATATCAACATTTTTCTTTTTGATCATCTCTTTGGCAGCCTTGACGTTCGTAGGGTTGTAACCGATCTTGAGGACCAGCTCCTCCAACGTCTTAATTATGTTGTCTTTCGCGAAAAATGATATTTTCTCCAGCTTAAGTTGGGTCTGGGCATTGTTCAAAGCTACCCGAAATTTTGATGCAGAAGCTGAAGCGTGGGCCAATGTGTGGAAAACCATCTCCCCAGTTTTCTTGTGCAATCTGCAGGATGCACGTCCTTAGCTTGGAACTCAAAGGTGGCCCTTTTGTAGTCTGATATCACCTTGGGATCCGACACTTGTGCTTGGAGGTAAGCCATATGCATCCTACCCTTTTCTGTGTCAAATGCCGAAAGAAGCCTATACTGGGCTGTGGATGACTGCTTCTGAAACTGGGCATAAGTGCTGCTAGTGAGTGTCTGGTTTTTCTTCTTGATTAAGTCATATTTTTCGAAAATGCCCAGCTTGGGACCAGATTTACTCGGCGGAGTATCTATGGGAGAATCTGTGGATTTTATTGCTGTTTTTATTGCCGTATGTTGACTCAAGCCGAAAGGTAGAGTGACTGGCTTGACCGTTGTGGTAGTTACTGTGGTAGTAGAAACTTCATGTTCTACTGTCGCAGCAGGTGTTGAAACTGTCTTTGGCTTTTTGGAGTGTATTTGGAATTCCTCTGATGACACCTCTGGCTATCATGCACCCCAAACAAAGATCGTATGCAAAAGTTGCGACCTCGGGAAGTTGATGTACTGACTTACCCAAACGGGGCCCACGTGACTTTTGACGCTTCATCTCTTAGGGTTAGATTTTTTGGATGTATAGGGTTTGTGACCTTCCATTTTATTATAAAAAGGCCTTCAGATCCTCATTGTAATCATCTTCTTGCAGATGAGCGCAACCGTCACATCTCTTCTCAGAGATAAGCCACCACCATTCGAGCAAGCTTGTTTTTCGTTGCATTTTACAGTTTCAACTTATTTCCTTATTGAATAGAAAACCAGTTTTATTGTATCTCTATTATTCTGTGTTAAGCATCTTTTAATAATTTGTATTCATTTAGTTCTACTCATAAAACTTGGACCAAGGAACCATGTCAAAAAAATTTCTAAAGTCAACAAAAAAACAAAAAAGATTGGTTTTAGTATTGTGGAACTCCTCTACAATGATCCTAAAGGTAACAAGATGGTCCAGAGTTGAATGATATCTCCTAAACCCGGCCTGTCATTTAGCTCTTTTACCATGACTATCTAGCCAAAGGCTAATCTTCTTTTCCAAAATAATTCCATAAAGCTTGGCTAAAATCGGGCTAATCATAATGGTCCTATAAATAGAGGGAATGTTTCCATCCCCATTTTTAAAAATATGAACAATGAGGCTTTGCATCCATGGTTTAGGGAAGCCGTGCTTGACTGCTAAATTAAAGAGCTTGTGTATGTGAGGGATAAGGATTGGCCCTCGGATTTTAAAATTTTCAGCTTGGTAGCGTTCAATGTCCTTAGCTTTCTCATTTGCAAGTCGCTTAACCCCGAATTCTATGTCATCTAAGGAAAAAACTTCTTCCTTTGTAGGGACAATAGGAACTAGTAAAGACTTTTAAGGTAGGAATTTCAGTCCCTTAAGGGAATCCTATTATTTTCTTTAGTATTGTGTTTTAGAATTTGACTCCAAAACTTCTTAGGATCCAACTTACATAGTTGTGAAAGTTGTTGTTGCCTTTTATTGATATAGTATTTTTTTTTCTTTTAATTAGGGCTTTGTAAGTATTATCTTATCCAGTTTTAAGGACTCATTAAAAGCATCCTTAATGACTTTCCTAGCAATTTCACATTCTTTATCATACCAAGGGTTGGTTGTTCTATTACTCTTTTTATAGGACACCTCTAAAAAGAGTTTGTTAATAAAAGTGGAAAGGGTAGTTATAAAATTATGATAGTATTCTTGAATGTTGTTCTTATAAGTTAGGAGATTTAATTTACTATTTAAATTCTTAAAAAAAATGTAAACTTTACTTTTATCAAAGCCCAAATTCCTTTGATTATGATAATAAAAATTGATTATTATTATTATTAATATTAATCAAAATAGAAATTAAACGTTTTTTCAAACATAGCGAATTCAGAGTGAAAACGTAGAGTCGCAGCTAATGGCATTCTAATTGTTTTTAAATATAAATTTCTGGCACAATGATCATTTACAACTTCACTTCTGAAAATCTGCGCTGTGATATTCATTCTTTTGAAAATGGGCAATATTAATGTTGTGGAGGCGTTCTCACAATTTTCTGAATTGCCAAATGATTTAATTGAACAGATGTTGGCATGGCTGTCAGTGGAAGATATCTGGAGATTAGGCACTCTCTTCAAACAATGGAACAAAAATCCGTGGCTGATTATAGGTGATGTGGAATACAGTCTGGATTGTTGGGCATACTCCTCCTTCTCAGGAACTTGGAAGACCGCTCGTCTATCTCTTCCCTTTATAGAGGAGAAACCAGGTGCAGGTCTGGTTTATCCTCCCTTTCGTTACCTGGGATCAGCCGCAGGCCTGTTCTTGATTCGAGGCAGTCTCAGCGACTCCATTTTGTCTGCAATCCTGTCACAGGTAAGTTCTCCACCCTTCCACCCATGACATTGGAAGAATGTTATTTGATAGCGGGGATAGGCATCGTGCAGGAAGGAGATGGATACAAAGTGGTCATGGTGCACCACTCAGCTACGAAGCCTGGACAGAAGATAGTTGTAACCTATAATTCTACTGAGAAGGCATGGAGGAAGGTGGGACACCTGCCGGTGAATTTGAGTTTCTCGTCAGATGGGAATGTGAATCGGAAAATGGTTTTTTCCGGAGGCTTCTTCTATTGTTTAATGGTTTTAGCTTCTGAATTTGATAATGTGTACGGCATTCTAGGTTTCAACATGCGAGAGGGTACGTCTCTCTTTGTGACATTGCCGGAATATATAAACAATCCCCACATTTTTCACTTCACTTGGTTGCTTAACTGCGGATCGCGGATTCTGCTGGTGGCGAAGGTGTTGGAATTGGAAACACGAGTTCAGGCGGTGATTGTGTGGGAATTTAATAGGGACAACAGGGTCACACGGTGGATAGAGATTGCCAGGATGCCTCATCAGATTTTGAACTGTATGATTGAGCCGGCGAGATGGACATGGTTTGAGTGCGCCGGAATGGAAGATTGCCTCTACTTTAACCGCAGAGGGAAGGATCTTGTAGTGTATAGTTTGACCCAAAATTCATGGACTTTGCTTCCAAGCTGTCCCTTTGCTGGAGTACCAGAGCATACTCCTCTCATTGCCTTTGAACCGAGGCCTGACATGAAAGTCTAGTGAAATGAATTTCAAAGCCACCATAATTTAATTTCATGATATTTTTATAGGGTAGTTTAAACGTTTTACTTTTTGGTTTTGTTTAGAATTTTTTAAGGATTTTGATTTTTATGTATTTAGAAATACAATTTAAACAACAAAAAATAATAGTTTTGTTCAAATTTACATCAATAGATTTCCCGATAGAGAAAAATACTATTTTACTTATATTGTCTAGTATTGATTAGTCAACCTATTTAAATTCATGTGTTCCCATAGATATCATACAGTTAGATCTTTCTATTGTTAAACCTTATCAAGAACATTATTAATATGGAGAAGGGAAAACAATGGACTATGGCTAATATTCATTTATCTTTATTGATCATGTGGATAACCACACCTCAATCAAAAGTGGAAAGGCTTCTTCAACTTTGAAATTAAGGATGTTATGTGTGAAGAAGTTGATTGTTTAACAAAATATGTTCATTTCATTGACTACAAGTATGAGTACACCATAACATATCACCCATATCACTGTCAAGTATGAGTACACCATAACATATCACTCATAGTGGCGTAACTGCTTTGTTCTCATCTTCATATTTTGCATTCATACTATTTAATTGACAAATCATGGTATTGAAAATATTTAAATGATCAACAACTTTTGTACCTTTCTTCATTTGTAAGCTATACAATTGTCTCTTCAAGAAGATTTTGTTTGTCAAGGACTTTGTTATATAAAGACTTTTCAATTTCCTCCATAACCTGTTGTTTCCTCTCCAATGATATTAAACAAAACTTCATCTGTCAAACATAGACGAATTGTATCGAGAGTTCTTCATCTGTCAAACATGAACAGATCCCACATCTTGAACTTCCATAACTAAAAGTTATTTTTGTCATTGAATTTTTTCACCTCAAACTTCAAACTCTGTACTTTTTCCATTTTTAACACAAATTCAAAAAACCCAAATCATTACTTTTAAAAAAAACTTGCCTTTTTAAAATCTTTTTAAAATATGGAGAAATAATTTTATGTTTCAAAGTTTAACCATAAAATATTAATATATATCTTACAACCTTTTACTAAAAAAAAATTAAAACAAATGTCCACCTCTAAAACATTTTTCACCCATTTAATTAAATTTATGGGACATCTTCCATTCATCAAATATAAAGTCGATCCCTTCATATAATTTTGTCGTATGTGCATTATAAAACAAGGAAAACCCTCTTTCTATCTCAAGCTTTGTGCATATACTTTCATACCCATGTGAATATAAATTACACAATCCCACGATGACGAAGGTTATCGTGCCACCAACATGTCGAAGGGTGCGATGCTAAATAATTATCGCTCCTCCCGAAGGGTTGAGTGTGCGATGATCTTGGTAATTTCGAGGGTTAACTAATATCGCTCTCCACATAAGACAAAGGGTGCGATGATCACCCCTCCCACACTATTGAGGGAGCGATAGGCCAACTACTATGACCCTTGCTCCAGCCTTTTCAATTTTATGCAACTAACGCGCCCTATGTATGGCCTTGGGAGCGTTAGTTCCCCAAATTTTTAATTTCGCAAGTGGGAGACTAATGTGCCCTTTGAATTTTCCTTCTTTCCTTCGGCTTCAACGAAAAATTAAGGTTTGAATATCTATTTGCTCCACAAAATGTAGCTTTGATACTACTTGTTGGAGAGTGGAAGCATAAACACTCACAAATTAATTTGACAAATAAAACACAACAACAATCACACAAGGAATACAACGATTTATATGGAAGTTTCTTGTTTGAAGGGTTTTAACACTATATCGTTGTGTTCATTATGTGATTGTTGTTGTGCTTTATTTGCCATTAATTTGTGAGTGTTTATGCTTTCGCTGCCCAACAAACAATACTACCAATACTAGTTATTCTTCTTTCATTTGTAATGTGTTTCCATGTATATTTTTCCATATGGTAATGAAATATGTGAATTAAGTGAGTTTTTTCGCTTTTTGAAAATGTTATGCATCCATATCAACATGAAAAATTTTAGGGGCTACTATGTTCATTACCTAAATTTTGGGATCATCTTGTCACATCTATGTGGTTTAGCACAACATACACCATTAATTATGATATTGTTGTGGGATCTCTGTTGACTGAGAAAATGAGGAGAAGATCCAGTAAAGAAACCTCAACAACAGAAACAATGGTGGTTAGAGGTCGATCTACATAAAGAGGAAAAGATGTCAAGAGGTAAGAAGAGTAAGTAAAAATGTTGGTTCTGTGGAAAATCTAGGCATCTCAAGATGAATTGTTGGAAAAGATAGAAAACATCCAAAGATGACTCCACAAAGGAGGCTAATTCAGTTGAAACAAGTTCAGGTTTAGGTTTAGGTTCAGGTATGGTTGATGAGGTATTATCTACTTTTGATGTTTCACATCAACATCAACATTGGTTGTTATATTCTGATGCATCCAACCACATGTGTATTCATAGAAATTCGTTCTCAACTTACCAATCTATTGATGATGGTATTGTTTTTATGGGAAATGATTTTTCTTGTAAAATTGTTGGGGTTGGTAACATCCAGATTAAAATGTATGATGGTATTGTAAGAACATTAGCAGATATGAGGCATATACTCGAAGTTAGAAAGAAATTAATATCTTTGAGAGTTTTAGATTCAGTTGGTTACAAATGTACAACTCAAGGTGGAGTACTGAAGGTGTCCAAAGGCATCTTAGTAGTCATGAAGGCAAAGAAGATCGAGAACATTTATCAACTTGAAGGAACGAATGAAATAAATAAAGTAGTGGTAGCATCTGAAGGTGCAAGTGAATCTACTCATTTATGGCATCAGTGTTTGTGTCATATGAGCGAGAAAGGGCTTAAGGTATTGGTTGATCGTAAGTCATTTCCAAGTTTAAAGTTTCTGAATTTGAATTTCTGCAAGTATTGTGGTTTTGGAAAATAATGTAGACAGAGGTTTAAAACAGGAAGACATATAAGCAAAGGTATCCTTGATTACATTCATTCATATGTTTGGGGATCATCCCCTACAGTCGCTTTTGGAGGATCGTCATATTTTGTGACATTTATAGATGATTACTCTAGAAAGGTGTGGATCTATTCACTTAAAAGAAAAACTTATGTATTTAATACTTTTAAGCAATTCAGAGCATTGGTTGAAAAGAGCACTGACAGGTCAATCAAGTGTTCAAGAATAGATCATGGAGGTGAGTTCACGCGTGTGAAATTTGAAAACTATTGCAAGGAAGTTGGGATCGAAAGACATAAGACCATTGTTAACACTCATGAGCAAAATGGTGTTGTTGAACACATGAATACGACTCTTCTAGAGAGAGCAAGGAGTATGCTTAGTAAAGGTTGGGTATATGAGTTACTAGTATTGCCCGATCTAGTATCTCTAACTTCTCTCATCCCTATAGATTCCTTAAAAGTCAGATGTCAAAGCTCCTCCAAATATTTAGGGTCTTCATGATATTTATCAATCTTACCACAACTCAGGGGTATCCTTGCAAGTGATGGATATAAACTAAACTTAAGATAATATCTATGCCCAGGAAAGAAAAAAGGGGAACATTTATGTTGTACTTTATTAGAAAAAAACATCTCCTTAATTTGTTGTAATGCAATTGTGACTTCTGAAGTCTTACTAGTGAAGGAAAAGTCATGAGAAAATTGAGTTTGCATTATCTTCAAACATGTAGTTTGTTTCATGGTCTCCTCATGTACATACCATTCCTTCGGTAATGTCCCGAAAGAGTGGAAGAAATGATGTAGCAAAAATTGAGAAGGTAGTCCCTCAACTTCCCACAGTTTGAGACAATATTCAATATGAGCAATTGGATCAGAGGAACTGTCACAGGTCTTCAAAATTAATAGTTGATTCTTCATATTCTTATCATCACTCAAATAACATACATTGGATGGAGGGAGGGAGTGATATTGAATAGAAATCTTAATATCATCTCGGGAAAAAATCAGCCAATGTCTTAACACTAGCAAAATCCATATCTACATTCTCTAACCTTCCCACTGGAAAAATGAAGTATCGATTGGAAATCCTCAATTGAATAGGAGAGTGGACTAGTTTAGGTTTCCCCAATGACTCCCAAGTCTTCTTAAGAATAATGTTAACATCAAAACCCAAATCTAGCATAACATCTTTGATTTCGTAACAATTTAACTGGACATTTACCCTAAATTCCCTTCCAGTTCTTCTCTTTCTTCTTTGGATCTCTACTTGCTTTCCTCTCTTGAAGGTTGGCAACAATATACTCTCTTGGATTTCCTCCATCTTCCAAGACCATTTTAATAGTATTCCACAACTTTTCAATAAGTTTCTCGTCATCTAAGATATTATAAAACAATTGAAATCAAAGGTTAACTTCTTTTTGTGACTTACCTGAAGACTCTAAATGAAAAAAATAATCTCTAGTCATTCACGGATGATGTGGGGTCAACTTGAATATGGATTTTGCAACCTCAGGGGTTGACAGGCCCAAAATATTTTTGAACATCTTGACTGCACTTTTAAAGAAATCCTTTTGTTGTGAAGGATCATACTTGGCATTCTTTGGCATAACCTTCTTAATCTTAATTGGATGTCGACTCTCTACATCAACGCTAGTCTTTTCTCCTCCCTTGGTAATGATATTGATAGCAAACCTACTCCCATCAACCATAGATATTAGTTCATAATTGATTAGGTTAGCTCCTTTCTGCTTGATGTGATCTTCCAACTTAGCTATTAGATCAAGGAATTCTTCAGTGGAGTGAGTATTGTTTCTACAATGTGAGCACCAGGGTCTTCTTGGGAGAAAGAAGTATCTTGAAAATGTCCTTTCTCATCACATTTATAACAATGAACTAGTCTTCTTCTACCATTCCATCCACCTATATATCCTCCTCCACCTTTGTGACCTCCTCCATATCCTTGAGGTCCTTCATTTACTTAGAATACTAATCCATCCATTCTATCTGCAAGTGCATCTAAAGCACGACATTTATTAGTATTGTGAGTGGGAGATCCACATAACTCACAGTACAAGGTATTAGGAGAAGGTGAATACTTATGAAAAATAGGGAAATGTCATGGGGAGTGCCCTTGGTTCCTAAAAAATTCACAATATTCATTAGTCTAAACCCCCTAGTTGTTGGGAAAAGTGTGATACTAGATTGACGCATGGAAAAGCGTTGTGACAACAACTTGTACGACTCCTCTTGATGGTTCGAATGGAGGTGGTACCATTGGAGAACTAGAGGGAAATGTACCTTTCAGCCTCAAACATTCAGTACCAAATGATCTTATGTGTAACATCATGTGCACCAGAATTGATGTCGACATGTCTTAGGGAGGGTCAACTCTTGAATATTTTTAGTAAGTGCATAAATATGACCCTGCAGTTGCATTAGATTCACACCCTCACTAGGTCTCATAACTCTTATACTCCCCATATATCATGCCATGGCCTCAATATTCATTTCCTACTCTAACGCTTATGCTAGAGTGGTTATCTTTTGTTGTGTCATAGGAATGCGGGCCAAAGGTAATAATCCATGGATAAACCACTTCCTTTGGTGATCCTCATGAATGGGATTTTCCAA
This sequence comes from Picea engelmannii, assembly GCA_009831015.1. Lineage (NCBI taxonomy): Eukaryota > Viridiplantae > Streptophyta > Pinopsida > Pinales > Pinaceae > Picea > Picea engelmannii. Next base: position 282,739 of record ML799132.1, on the reverse strand, counting down.
CTTTCCTATTGCATCTTTGAACCTCTAATTATACTCCCATGCAAATTCACCATCTCTTTTTTTTACATCCCACAACTTTATAAGTGCTTGTTGCTTTAATTGTGGCAATGAAAATTCTGTAATGAACTTTTGTTGTAGTTGAACTAATGTAAAGGCTTGACCTTGAAGTCCTAGTTCAATAATATTTATATACCACCCGAGAGCTCAACCTCTCAAAGTGATTTATAATTCAACCAAATTATTTTCATCTGGAGTCCCTCATGACCTCCAGATAGATTTACACATAAACCAATGTTATTCAACATCTTCGTCCCCCTTTCCCCAAAACTCAGGGTATCAGGTAAGGGAACCTGGAGTTTTTGTTTCCATCGATGAAGTTGTAAATCTTGGTAGAATAAATACAAGAGGTCCTAGTTGTGATATTACAATGGAACTCACCACACTTCCATTTCTGCTGCCTAGTAAACTCACGGAACTAGGAAAACTTAAAGAACTGTGAAAAACAAATGTTGTAGAAGAATGAAATAAAGAAGTTACCAAATTGGTTGACGACGTTGGGGGAATAGGTGATTCAGGGTTGGTTCCCTTGCCTCCGGAACATGTTTCTTTGATCTGGGGGGTCTCACTCTCCTGGGATATTATATTCAATTCTTGGTGCAAACCATTATCTTCTGGAGTAATAGGTTCAGCTTCTTCCACAACTTCTTCTGAGGTCTGAGATGAATCTTCTTCATTAATGGTGGAACCTACTCTTACTTCTTCATCTACCTCTTCTAAGAACTCCTCTTCTTTTCAGCTAACTCAGGAACCTCTCACTTATCACACCACTTCTCTCCTTTAACCATTGACTGACCATTCTTCCTTGCCGTTGTATCTTCCACAACTCATCTATACTCTATTTGTTACCACCATCAAATCTAATATCCTTTCATAACTGATTGGTTCACTTCATTACTGTCTTCATCTAATTATGCCACCATTTTTCAACAATATCATCTCTTCTCAGATCTCGCTCATCTCTTGCACTCTTCTCTTGTCATCCCCCCATACTTCAAAATAAATCCCTCATTATCTCAACTCATGAACCCTCCCTAAGCACAATTTTTTAAGCTGACATATCATCTAAAGGAACATGTAACATTCCTTCTTCTACTAGCAAGATCTTGATCCATAATGGTATCTCATGCAACAATTTTCCTCTGGCTCCATCCCTTAATATAGCTTCTTCCTTTGAAAAATCTTGGTGATTTTCTGCAACAAACTCAATAATACACCCTTCAAAGCTATTTTGTATCCACCAGAAATCTATAGCTCGTGAGATCTAGTGATCCAAACGATGAAGAGTCGCTAGGCTTGTAGAATTCGAGTTATAGGTTTTCTTGACTCGATCTTTATATTTTGGGGCTTCTTGCAACCGATCCAGCCACTAAAATAAATCCTCAAGAAATTTAACGCAAAATATTTCTTATTGATTGCTAGCGGGTTCAGAATAGAAAATGGTTTCTCTCACAACTCTAGGATTATTTTGCCATAACTCGGCCTCCTCCCTTATAAATGCATCTCACTTTTGTTCCCACCAATTCTCAATCTCACTCTTGTAGATCTAGTGAGGCATCCTATGTAAACTCCCTTCTGAAGATCCAGTCTCGACAACATAACCATTTGTTGGCATAAATTTGTGACTAGGGTTATCGGTGGTTTACCAACAAAGAGATTTGTTGTAGTCTAGGAATGTTAGCATTTTCAACCTTCCGCAAGAGAAGGATGTCTCACCTAAAGCGTAGCTGAGACATAAGATTAAGGAGGTTATAGACAACAACTAACGAGATCTATTTCTACCACATCCAGATCCATAGTTTAACCATTAAACTCATGTTACAATAGCATTCAAACATTAATAAGAACATAATAAACATATACTCAATAAATCCATAGATCCATCAACATTAAGAATAGAAAACCATGAAAATAAATTGTTTGGGATCCAATCACATCATTATATTATTTGCAGGCAGTACAAAACTACATTCATACATTGCAGATATGGTTGCTCTCTTCTCAAAATGCAGAGATCATCATTACACTATCTCACCTAGCGAGATCAGGCTCTTACAATATAGGACAATACTTTGCATGATTCAATACAAGATCTTGGGAACTAGCCAGCTAACTAACAAGAAAAAATCTCTCTCTTCTTTCTTTACTTTTCCACTTATTTATGCGCATGACCCCTTGACACAGTCAATTGACTAGATTAAAACCTCATTTTGTCTCCCTTGGTATTTGCAGTTTCCCATGGGTTTCAGAGTTTCCAGCTATCACGTGACTTATTTGACTTTGTCCACCACATGATTATCCTTATCTCCTTATCCAAAATATTCAAAACGAAGAGACTAACAATTGGAGGCATAGTTTGTTACATAAAAAATAACATCTCTTTTCGCATTCAACTTCACAAGATACACCCTCTCAATCAGTTCATTTGGATAGAAATATTGTACATTAATGCTAAGAATATTTATATAGAAATATGTTATTTTGCACCTATTAATTCCACTTTTTATAAGAAAAACAATCTAGATGAAAATTGTCCCTATCACACTCTTGAAGAAGATATTAATAGTGTGAGAAATGAAGACAATATCCTCATACAAGGAGACTTTAATGATAGGACTACAACTAACCAAGCTATTCTTTTAAGTAATGATTCCAACCCCAATCCTTTATGGCTAGATGAAAACCTTGTTTTATCTAACAAATATAAAATAAACTCTGAAGACTTGACTAAGAATTTATTTAGTACCAAGCTAGTCGAGTTCTATAGTTCTCAAGACCTCATAATTTGCAATGGCTTGATGAAGTGGTCGAACTCCAATATGATGACTTGTATTCATGGGTTGGGTAGTAGTGTCATGGGTTATGTGATATATAATATTTTCACATACAACCAACTAGTAAAATTTGACCTTTTAAATGACCATGAGCCTGACTCTGATCATAGACCTTTAACTTTAACTATAAACTTTGGCATGCACAAAAACCCCATTCAAGAAAAATTTGATAATAAAAGTCACCTTCTTTTGGACAAAGGTAAATTTAATCTTTTCCTAAAGGATTTAAATAGTGAATTAAATCTCCTATCTTATAAGGACAACATCAAAGACCTATATCACAATTTTATGACAACCCTTTCTACTTCCATTAACAAGTTCTCTATTGATGAGTTATGTTAAAAGAAAAATAGAACAACCAACCCTTGGTGTAATAAAGAGTGTAAAATTGTTAGGAAAACCATTAAGGATGCTTCCAATGAGTCCTTAAAACTCAATAAGATAAATACTTACAAAGCCCTAATTAAAAGGGAAAAAAAGTACTACACAAATAGAAAGTAAAAACAACTTTTGTATCTATCTAAACTTGATCCTAAAAAGTTCTAGAGGCAAATTTTAACTTGTAAAACTAAAGAAAATAACATGATTCCCATGAAGGACAGGAATTCCTACCTTAAAATACTTTACGAATCCCCTAACACCATATACACCATTTTGAACATTCCTACAGAGGATGAAGTTTTTTCTATGGAAGGCAAAGAGTTTGGGTTTAAGTGGCTTGCAAATGGGAAAGATAAGGACATTGAAGGCTACCACGTTGAAATCTTAAAAATTGGAGGGCCCATCCTCATCTCTCACATACAACAAATATTCAATTTAGCAGTCACGTAAGGATTACCTAAACCTTGGACATAAAGCTTCATTGTACCTATTTTTAAAATTGGGGATAAAAAAATCCCGCTAATTATATGACCATTATGATTAGCCCCATTTTAGCCAAGTTATATGGAAAAATTTTGGAAAAAAATATTAGCATATGGCTAAAGAGCCACAAAAAAAGAGCTAAAGGCCAAGCCAGGTTTAGGAGCTATCATTCAACTATGGGCCACCTTGTTACTCTTAGGATCATTGTGGAGGAGACCCACAATAATAAAACTAATCTCCTTTGTTGCTTCATTGACTTTAGAATTTTTTTTAACACAATGCCCAGGACAAACCTTTGGAATAGATTGGAAGAGATAAACATTCCTTTTGAGTTAAGGGTTTCTACGATAAGGTTGTATGCGAATTTTATTTCCAAGTTTAGGAACACTGAGGGATGGTCAAAAGAAATTAATTGTAATATAGGAGTTAAGCAAGGTTGTCCCTTCTCCCCAACTCTTTAAATTAGCATATACATTGACAAGTTAGAAGGTTGTTTGGAAGAAGTAGGTTGTAGTAGCCCAATTATAGTTGATATAGTCATCATTCTTCTTCTTTACATAAATAATATTGTTCTTATGGTGAGAAATCCCCATGATCTTGGCAAGAAACTAAGAATCCTTGAGGATTTCTACTCCAATATGGGTATGACTGTTAATACTGACAAAACAAAAGTTATGATAATTAAATCCAAAAATATCACCTGCGATCATTTTGTATATGACAACAACAACTTGGATGAAGTGACTTTGTACAAATATCTCGGAATTGATATTCATCACAAGCTCAACTAGAACTATAACATCGAGAAAAGGATAAATGGAGGGTGGAAAGCTTATTATGGGCTTGAAAACAAGTGTAAATCAACGAACCTTTGGATATGGGATAAGAAAAAATGCCTCTTTGAGACCCTCATTACTCCTATTATTTTATGTGGATGTGAAGTTTGGGGATGTGGTATCTCTAGAGAGTTGTGGAGAAAGATGGAGCAAATCCAAGAGAATTTTATAACTTGTAATTTCAAAATTAAAGGCAATACACCTTATCCTATCCTCCTCATAGAAGCAAGCCTTTCCCCCATTGAGAGCACAATTATGACAAAGTACCTAATGTGTAACAATTAGTAAAATAATATGGAAGACAAGAGGCTTCCCAAAATTGCTTCAAACTTTAGCCAAAACCACCTTCTTCTCAAACAAGGATGACATAATGTCTAGTCTTGGCTAAACTATTGGGGAATAACGGAAGAGGTCATGTTACATAATAAAGATAATATAAAAAATATTCTTACATATAAATTGAAGGTGAAATTGTAGTGCGATAATGAGTTAGAGGGTAAAATAAAATTAAGATATTATAATGGGTGATCAACCCTAATCTAGAAGATCAAAATTATGTCTCTATTTTGACTAGTGTAAAGAAGAAAATCAACATTGCTAAAATAAACACAAATTCTCATGAGCTCCATAGTGAAACTAGGCATTGGACAATTCCAAAAATGTCGTGTGGGCTGATAGAATGTGTCATCTTTGTCACACTAAGAGGGTTGAATATGAAAATCACTTTATCTTAGAATGTCTAGCATATACACAACTTAGATCTCAATTTCAAAAGATTCATCACAACACCAACCTTCCTAACATTTTAACTCAACAAAACTATGGTGATGATGCTTTTTTTAATGCTTTTAGAACACATAAATAAAATTATAAAAAAATCTAAGTAATCCCTTACCTTCATAAGGTTCCATAGACCAATTGGATGTGAGTGGAAGTTAATCATCATTATCATAAATAATTAAATAAACATACATTAAAAATATACTTAATTAAATATATAACATATAAAAACAATTATTTATTTATTTTCCAAGCCATTACAACAATATACTCGTTATGAACTCAACATGTAATTTAGAGAATATAAGAATCATTCCTCCCAACCACCCAACATAAAAATATATAAAAAAATTCAATTCACATTCTCAGATTACACAATGTCAATAAATTATCCGCCTATAATTTTTTTTCAAAGTGCTGGATCCATCTACACATTCAAAACTACAATTTAAAGAATGAAAAATTATGATTTCCCAACAATTAAATTGTTGGATTCCAATTGAATTGCAGACAATAAAAGGAAAATATAAGAACTCTATTTAGAATACTCCCATAAAAAAAACATTATTCTCCGTTGACATTCGCATCCAACATTTTTTTTCCATATATAAACAAGGAGGCCCACTACTCTATTCCCACTACTCCGTCAGACGAGGCCCTACCGTGCCATACCTTCAGGTGGCAAATTAAGAACCCGATCCAGTTGCAACAAATCTAAGCAGGGCAGGAACCCATAGCTGAATCAGATAAAGATAAATTTCGGCCAAGTAGGTAAGAATGATTCACAATGATTTGTTCTTCTGACTGTGTGTCCATTTATCGCTGAGTGTTTGAAAAAATTCGGGCTTGTGATTGTCCATTTACTGGCTCTATGTAATGCATGCCAAGTGTTTGAAAGAATGTTTCTTGTCTTTTACTGCCCATTTCATTTGGCTGTCAGCTCATCTTTCTTTCTTTAAATCATCATAGTGTTGAGTTTTTGCTTTTTTCAAAGCATCTGAATTTTTTAAAATCATCATAATGTTGAGTTTTTGCTTTTTTCAAAGCATCCGATTTAGTTCAGGATAGGCTTTCTCTTTTTATATTTTTACTATTAAACGTTGGACCTTTGAAACCTAAGCAATGTACTAATGTATGAAAAGCATTTATTGTTTTTACAAAATATGTCAAGTTTTTGGGAAAACAATAACCAGCCTACTATTGTGCAGTATTCAATGCTGCATTCCCCTTGTTTGATACTACACATCTCATTTGCTACGTGCCACTTGTCTGATACTACCCATCTCATTTGGCTGCCTGCTGATCTAGTAGTGTTAAGTTTTTTCTTTTTTCCAAGGCATTGATTTAGCACAGGACATACTTTCTGCTTTTATAGTTTTACAATTAAGCGCCAAACCTTTGAAACCCAAACAATGTACGAATTGCCTGGAAAGCATTTATTGGCTCTACAGAATGTGCCAAATGTTTGAAAGAGTGTCGCTTGTATTTTACTGCAAATTTCATTTGGCTGCCAACTGATATTTCTTCTTTAAATCATCATAGTGTTAAGTTTTTTCTTTTTTTAAAGGCATTTGATTTAGCACAGGAAAGACTTTATGCTCTTATACTATTAAACGTCGGACCTTTGAATCCCAAAAATTGTATGAATTCCTGGAAATCATTCATTGGCTCTACAAAATGTGCGAGTGTTTGAAAGAATGTCATTTCATTTGGCTTGTTGTTCCTGAGATTGATTTACTCTAGGTTCACAGAATAATGTCAGGAATTCAAAATTTAACAAAATGATTTTTTATAATGCTTTTTTAGTTTTAAGATGAAACTTAGAATGAATTTAATGATTAGAAAACATAGAGGCAATATCTCTTTCTTTGAGTCATAAATATTGAGTATATAAAAAATAAAATTGATTAACAAAAAACTATCAAAATGAAGTAAGTATCCCACACTCATAAATCTTACCATCCACAATAAAAGAATTATGAAGGATGGATCTTTAAAAGATGAATTGGAATAAGGAGATTCACAGTAATAACAGAGTTACTAAATTGTAGTCTTTCAATCTTTAAGAGAAATAGAATGACGAAAATGAGATTATGAAAATGAAATACACAATAAACACATAACTCAAGGAAATGAAATGTAGAATCTTTATTTTCTCTTTCAAATTGATATTATGAAGGTTTTCTTTTAAGTTAGGCCAAAAGAAGCCTTGAATACATCTTTAATCTAATTATTTATACAAAAATAGTCTTAACCAAAAAGTGGTTAAACTTTCCACATTCTTAGCTCTCAAAATAGAATACAACCTAAACTAAAAAGATATTACGAAGATATTTAGCATTTGCTGACATTTCTTTCGCTTGTTGGCGATTCATTCATCCTCTATTTTCTAGTTGATGCATTTAGCTTTTGTTGATCCTTGAATTGTGTATACACATACAATAATACAATTCAATATTTACTTTTAATTCAAATGAAAAAGCTTTTTTATGCACCAATGGTAGATTTCTTTGAATTTGAACAACTTCTTGTTGAGTGATCTAATTTTGTAAACTTGGTTTCACCAAAAGATCATTTATCATTTGTAAATCAACATGATTTACCTATAGTATAGCATTTTGTACACTCTCTTTGTTTTTCTTTAGATTTTCTTTACTTTTTTCGATCTCAACTTTTCTAAGTGTAGCATGAATACTACTGATATCAATTTCTGCTATTTCTAGATCTACAACTGAAAGGGTAGCAAGACAAACATATTTTGCCTCTTTAGTTAACCTTTTACTTTCTACAATATTGTTCTCCCAGGCCTTTAAAGCCATTTCTCCTTTTATCTACTCAAATTGTGAGAAAGGGGCAAGTCCAGGTACATTGAGATTTTTCCTCCACACTATAAATTCTTGGAATTTGGATCTGAACATAAAATATTCCCTCTCTTTTTCATAAATAATCTTCAAAGAATTATTGATTACCTGATAATGTTTTTGGATGGCATCTAAACTTTCATACAGATCCTACTAGACAATCTGCAACTTCTCATTCACCTCTGATGCTTGTTTCTTGAAGGCAGAAATATCAATTACCCTGCTCTCGATTATGGTTATCCAAACTTGCAATTGATTTATTAATGTATCTCATTGAGAGAGCATGTTATTACTCAAGTTCTGCTTTTGAAAACTTAATTTCAATTTATCCTCTAATTGCTTAATATGTTGTTCAAAACCCTGTCTGACTTGGCTTATATCAAAATTGATTCTTTCTCTGGCAATAAATTCCATTTGTTGCATATAATTATGCAATTGTTCAATCAAAATATTCTTTTGGTCAAGTTGTTTTCTCAAATTATCCACCGATCACAAGTTAGCAGCTGCAAAAGCTCCCAGTGAATCTGTTACTTCTTTTGCGAATTCAGGGTCACTTTGTCCCTATCCATCATATATCATTCTTTGTTTTTTGGTAATTCCTCCCTGTTTCTGTCGAGATTTTGTTCGTATGATAGCCTTCCTTTTCTTGTTGAAAAAGAAATGTGATGAAGGCATATCTTCAGGTTCAATAGGTATCAGTTCATCTATATTGATAACCTTTGAACAAGGTAAATCAGAAAATTTTTCTAGGGGAGTCAAAGATGGTATGGGAGAAATGAGTGCAGTAGATTCTCCTTGATTTGTGACATCTTTCACAGGAGTTTTAGTATTTGATAGTAGCACAGGAAAAATTTGCCCATGTTTCATAAAAGCTTCAATTGATGCTAATAATTCTTGATCACTTTTACCTGGTATGGATATTCCTGTAATTATTGCATATTTGGAAAATGTTTCTGGTGTCTTTTCCACTTCTTTAGTTTTTTCTTCAGGAAAGTCATGTTTCTTGAGATTTGTTGATTGTTTCACCTGTGAATTTGGATTAAGCCTTTTTTTTTTCTTGCAATATTTTAGGTAAATTGTTCCTTCTGTGCTTTTGAAAACTGAGAAAACCTGACTATTGTTCTTGAAGAAGAATTTGAAATATGGATACAACCTCATCATATGATCTAACTCCTCTGAAAACCTTTTCATAGGGTGAATCTTCATGGATGTATTTGTTCATGTTAAATTGAGCTAAATGATTTTCTACCACCCTATGTGGATCATGCTTTTTGAATTCAATGTCAACCAATTTAATATCATCTAAGGCTGAAGCCTCTACCTTAGCATGTCCAAAGTCTGATAATGAGAATATACCAACATGTATGGGAAAGGCTGGCCACACTCTTTTTTGTGTAGCCTTCATTTCTTTGGTGATGCCTTCTGAAACTATCTGATAAGCTACTTCTATGGAAACAAGTCTGTCTGGTAGAAATTTGGGAAGAGTGTGTGGAGATGTGAAGCAAACGAAAAGTATGATGTAAGAAAATCTTTCCTCAATGTACTAATCTACAATGGCACCTAAATTCCCAATAATTTGTTCTGAAATTCTAGGGGGAGGATGACCATAGATAATTTCATGAATCAGAATGATCACATTGTGAAAAATATCATAAAAATAATCCCTTTCATTTTCTTCCCATAATTTATAATGATAGAAATGTATGGGCTCAATGACAGTCAGAGTCCAGCTCCAATTCATAAGAGGAAATGGGGTTTCTGAAACAAATTGCATCCACAATATATGTGGGAATATATAAAGGAACATGTTCTCCTTTAGACTTATGAGTTTTTTAATCCCCAATTTATTTAGCTAGGTTATCCGACAACATTTTTCCCCAATCAAAAGTATAACCCTCAACAACTTCATGAATTATAGGAACCCACTCTATAGTAAAATGCGTAGGATTTTTCTTTCAAAACATTCTACAAAAAATCATGGCAATATACAAAATATGGGCATCACAAGAGGCTATGGAATATATACCCTGGCTATCAGTTTTGAATTTATTTTGATTTCCCCACCAGGTATTTACTATATCATGAACAATTATAATGTATTTTGTGCATTCATCATCCTCAAACTTCATTATAAATGATGCATTGTAAGTATATTTGGGGTCGGGGGTTAATTTGTACATTACTTGAATTCCCTCGGGTCGGAAGGGGTCGACAATGGTCTTATGATGACTGTAGATGGTTTTGGTTGGGATATCCACATGCTCTAAGGCTCAGCTTATCATATTAGTATATTGCATTAATTTCGGTCGAGCTGTAACATTGTGAAGTTCTAAATTAGCCACATGTATTAGCTTGGTTGCAAATGAGTCATCTTCTTCTCCACTTGAATAATTGGAATAGAGGGCATTTTTCTGCTCTAAAATTTCATAAACCTGCTTCCATGATTTAATGACGTTCGTTAGTCGAGCGGTAGTATCTGAAAGAATTTTTGAATTTGGGCTCGGCTCCTAAGCAAATGGATCTTGCTTCTTTCCTGCTTTATGTAGTGCCATGATTTCCAAATATCGATGTTATCCCTCCCGTGAGAAGTAAAAATCTGCAAGTCCAAACTACTGAATGCGAAATTTCTGGATGCTAATGAAAAAATGCTATGAAGTTCAAAATACCTTTATTAAAAGAAATGTTAAACACTAATTATCCTTACATTTAATCCATTGATAGGGTAATCATGCCAAATTTGTCAAATTTATTACCTGACGTTCGCAAGATTTTCCAACTTTCTACCCTAGCCACTTTAAATACACTTTTAATGATTGTAATAAAGATAAGCTATTTCAACGGTTTGGAATTCGATAATTTTAAATGAGGAATAATATATATTTGCCGAAGGCTGAATTCACGAAGAAATTATTCAATCTTTAATTTATTGTTTCATTTTAACTGATCACGGCTTATGGTCATTTTAACTTTTAAGTGCTTCGAAACTCCAAGGCTTCGTAAGTTTGCATTAGTGGTGTATAGGGTTTCCCTGAAGACCGAACTTGCGAAACGATTACTTACCGTTAATCAAACCTACTAAAACATGCTTAGCCTATTAATCGTTTGTGATTTATTATTACAATAATTCGGGCACTTCAGTGCTTCAACACTTTAGTGCTCCGACATTGTTTGAATTTGTTCTTGATTTGATCTCCCAGAGGACAATCTCCCGTAGTGATGTGGCAGTATGTGGAAATATTGTTGATGATGTGTCATAAAAATATGAGTGACACGTGTCACCTGAAATCGTGCAAATGATGTGACTAAAGGTGCCCAAAGTGAGTGCCACGTGTCACCACGAGTAAAGATTGGCAGGTGGTCTATAATGCATTAGTTGATTAATTTTAAAATATTTTGCGGGAATTCAAGTCTCCGGGACTCTGGAGCTTCGCGACTTTGGGATTTTTAGGGATTTGAACATTTTGAGATTGAACTCCCGAATCACGAAGTCCCGAAGTGAACTTTGCATTTCTCTTTTGTTTAAAGTTTTCACAATTCTAGAACTCTGAAGTTGCAAGAACCGCCAATCCAAATGACTATCAATTTTTAATAGTTGGCATTTGATGCACCCTGTCAAGATGTAACAAAAACGTATTTTACTCTAAGAAAAAATATTCCTACGTTAAAAATACAATTATTTTGAAAAGACCAAAACAAAAAGGAATTGAAAATTTAATTTTTATTTGAAAATTTCAATAGTGTTCTAACATAGGCTCCATGTGGGGATTGTGGCTCCCTGTGAGGAACAAAAGAACAATAGACTAGGTGCATTTAATGGGTAAATGGAGTCATTATTGCTTTTGTTTATTGATTTAACATGTTTTCTTTATTTATTTTAAATTTAATTGTATATTTAGGGATATGGCCCTCGGAAAAGGATATGGTCAAATGGATCCAGCACTGGTGGAAGCCCAAAGGACACTATGACCTCCAATTTGGATCAAAAGGTTTTTTTACCATCATCTTGCATAATCTGGAAGACAAAAATTAGAGCTTTGAAGGAGGACCTTATTTTTACAACTTGGCTGGCCTCTTCCTCTATTTTTGGACAGAACGGTTCAACCTAGTGTTGACCGCCCATTTAGCAACGATGGTCAACTCATGTGCCATGAAGATGCATCACCAGATGCAAATTTGTTGAAGACAATACTGGTTCAACTTGGGCATCTGATGCTCCCGCAAAAATTTTTGTAAACGAAATTTCCGCACCCTGCGTGGGTTAATAATGTAATAAGTCTGCATGGATAATAGTTAGGTCAGGTACTTTGGGATGTTTTCATTGGGGGAGTTCTTTCACCGAGGGTTTTTTATCCTCAGGTTGTCAACCGGGCTTTAGGGCCTGGCTGACTTCCCTTGAGTTTTTTCCTCCACATGCAATAATTTCCTCCAAAGTGGTGAACGACGTCCTAATGATCTCATCCTTTGGTAGATATTGTTTAGGAATGTTGTAAATGACCATGCCAGACAGTGTAGAAAGTTTTACGGAATTTCGTCGAGTCTAGATAGGTTTTTTTTAATTAATTAAATTTTTAATAATTTAATTAATTAATTATGTTTTGAGCTAATGTTGTAAAAACTGGATCTTTGGGATTTTGATAGGGGTATTTGTGCTCAAAAGAAATGGAATAGCACCCCCTACACCCATAGACCAAGTTTCAGCTCAGTCGGACGAAGTTTACTATGTCTTTGTCCACTCA
>ML799132.1:256743-268222 GCA_009831015.1 Picea engelmannii | reverse complement strand
CTTTCTTTTTGATGTCTATATGTTACTAAATGGTTAAAATGATCTAGATAGTCATCACACATAGTTTCCTCTCATTCAAGTTTATTTCATATGCTTTGGATTTCATTGCTAATGGTTCAATAATTTGTGATCTATCTTAAGTGACAAATCTACTTGTTGTCATAAGTTATTATACTTTCACTTTCTAAGCATATGATTATCTCACACATGGTTTAAGATCTTAATCATCAATTTGTTAAATCTTTCATTTTTTATGTTTATATCTTTCACATGGGTTTAACACTTAACATATGTTGATGATGGTAAATCTTTAACTCTTAAGTTAAATGTCTCAATGGTGATGTGATGCTCATATGTGCTTAATGTTTTTTTCATCTATTGTGGCATAATCTCATGGTTTAAGACATTTCATTTTCAGCAATCTTTACATACATATTAACTTACTTTATGGTTTAATCTATCATTTCATAACTTTACTTTTCCAAGCAAGTTTTCTGCTATAAATGGTTTTAATTTCACGTTTTCCTTCAAGAACATATGTGGAATGTGTTGACCGCCTATTCAGCTAGGGGTCAACTCATGTGCCATGAAGATGCATCACCAGATGCAAATTTGATGAAGACAATATTGGTTCTACTTGGGCATCTGATGCCACAGCACAAATTTTTGTAAACGAAATTTCCGCACCCCTGCGTGGGTTGATAATGTAATAAGTCTGCATGGATCATAGTTAGGTCAGGTACCTTGGGTGTTTCCATTAGGGGAGTTCCTTTCACCGAGGGTTTTTTATCCTCAGGTTGTCGACCGGGCTTTAGGGCCTGGCCGACTTCCCTTGAGTTTTTCCCTCCACACATGCAATAATTTCCTCCAAAGTGGTGAAAGGCGCTCTAATGGTCTCATTTTTTGGTAGCCTTTGTTTATGAATGTTGTAAATGACCATGCCATACAGTGTAGAAAGTTTCGCGGAATTTCGTCGAGTCTAGATAGGGTTTTTTTAATTAATTAATTTTTTAATAATTTAATTAATTAATTATTTTTTGAGCTAATGTTGTAAAAACTGGATCTTTGGGATTTTGATAGGGGTATTTGTTCTCAAAAGATATGGAATAGCACCCCCTACACCCATAGACCAAGTTTCAGCTCAGTCGGACTATGTTTACTATGTCTTAGTCCACTCAGAGTCAGTCTTAATCAAAACAACAATTTTAATTGCTAAGATGACATTAGCAAAATGTCAAAAACATTGTAATTTTGAGTTAGTGAGTGAGTGTTAAGGTGGAAAGTGGCAAGTTAGACCCTCCTAACCTACCCAAACCCAAACCCACAACTTAACAACTTAATTCAACCTCTTTACTCACCCCCTCACCTCTCTAACCCTTGCCCTAAGGGGAAAAACGTCCCCCCACTACCCAATTCCTTGTTTTTTGCCTAGAAACTTGGAGTGGGCCCCTCTCACATGAGGAGTGCCCCTCCTAACCTTCCAAAACCCTAACACTCCAAAAACCTAACCCAAAACCTAACTCTACCACTCCCTAAGCTCACGCCCTCTTCTAGACTTGTGCCCCCTTTGATGGAAAGTCATTCCCCTAACCCAAAACCTAACCCCAACCTCCCAAAATAGAAAATGGGCCCTCATCCTTTGCTAAGTGCGCCCCTCCTAGTCCTTTACCTCATCCCAAGACCCTCTCATCCATCCAACTCATCACTCTCTCACTCAAACCCTAATTGGGGTGCCCCTCTCTTAGAGATTTGTGCTCTTGCTCTCAAACCAACACTTGGCACTCATGCAAGTGCTTTCTCTTGGTCTATAGAGGTATAAAGAGAACCCTTCCTCACCTATTTTCCTCACCATTCTTTGAGCTAAAGTTATGCTACTGAAATCTTGCCATCTTCTTGCTCTTGCTATCTTCCATTCACTCATTTTCTCTTGAGATCTTTGGAGCAATTAGTTGCCCAAGGCTCTCACTTTTTGGATGCAATAAGAAAACTATTTGGAGGACTTTGGATCTACTAAGATTAGTCTTGTTTATCTACTACATATGAGGTGATTTTGTTCATTTTCATTGTGTGTTTTCATATGCTAGCATCTTGGGTAAATTAGTTTATTTGGGCAGGTCAAATAAACATTAGTGTTGATGATCTATGTATGTTGATTAGATAGGGTTATGAATTAGTTCATTATTGCTATACTAATCCTCATACTATGCTGCTATGAACTCACATTGTGTTTAGTGTGCAGATTTGCTTCACAAGTTTTGGTTTGTAAGAGACTTTAGAGCAGTTTCCAGCTATAGCTTGCACAAACTCCTTACATTTTCTTTTGGATCTGATATATTGCTGTCATTCCACTTTATTTTCTGTAGCTAACACTCTCTTAGATAGGTCAAAATATCAAATTTATATTTCTGATTTTTATGCTGAAAATTTCTGTGTAAAAACATAAATTTTCTGTAACATATTTGGTGTGTTTTGCAGCATTTCCAGCAAGCTTTTGCTTGCTGTTTTTTTCCAGGTTAGTGACAGATCTAAAGGGATATGCTGCCAAAAAACACCTAGAAGACTTCCCAACAAACTACTCTTCAGTTGGGTAACACTTTCTCACTCTCTCTCCTTCAAATTCTAATTTTTTCTTCCATATTTTCCTCATTATTTTGGATCCATAATCACAAGCTAGCTTAGATTAGTTTGTTCTATCTTTAGGTTAGTTTATTCTTTGTCCATATAATTCTTAGTTTATCTTTTCCTTCATTTCATTAATTTGTTATAGCTTAGATACCCTCTTTGGCCAATAAAGGAAGGTTTGCCTCCACCTTGGCCATTGTAGGTGATTTCATATTTTCATTAAGTTATTCTTTAAATCTAAATAATAATCTCATGACCGACACCTTGGGAGAGTAATCCCCAAAATCGCACGGCATAAAGGAAAATAATCTTTATTTGATGTCTTTATGCTCTCTAATGGTTCAATAGTCTAGATACGCCATCAAACATATTTTCCTTCTATTAAGTTCATTTCATATGCTTTGATCTTATTGTTCATAGTTAAATAACTTGTGACATATTAAGTGCTTAATCTACTTGCTATCATAAGTTGCTTTACTTTTTATCTTCCAAGCATATGATTAACTCACACTTAATCTCTTTTCATGCAAGTTTAGTTCTTATGCTTTGATTCCTAATAACTTGTGATATATTCTAAATGCTAGATCTAGTGGTTTCATAAGTTATTCATCCTTTCATGTGCTAAGCATAGGTGACCTAATCTTGTGGTTAGAACATCTTAATCATTATGTTGTTAATCTTTGCTTCCTAAAACACATTTCACTTTAATGATTAACTCTCATGGTGACAAGTAATCTTGAATCATAAGATCTCCTCACACTCTTTGATTTTGGTTTAAAGTTAAATATCTATGATGTTGATGTGATGCTCACACATGCTTAATGGTCTTTTCCTTTATGTGGCATTATCTTATGATTTATGGCATTTCAATTCAGCTTCACATTTTAACAATCTCTTTAAGTTTAAGTTATCTTGCTTCATGGTTATTTTCTCACATACATAACTTAAATTTTCTTTTCAATCAAGTTTAATTTTCTGTTATATGTAGCAAGTTGTCCTTGCTTAAATCTCACACTTAACTTGCAATTTTTATGTGAAATGGTTTATAATTAATTGACATATCTATTATATCATTTCCATTTAAGTTTCATGTGGTGAATGCTCTTTATTTTCAAGCTTTTAAACACATTTTTATGAACATTTTCATTTCGGCCATACCCTTAAACGCTAAATTTCAAGTGTCTAAAACAATTCTAAAATTCACCCAACACATTAAAAGACCCACCCGCGGGTCATAATAACACTTAGGCAACATTTTAGGGGTTTTTTTACAGCCACCTCCACCATCTAAAACGGGTTTGAGGAAAACAACGGAAGGAAGAGGCGGGGGACCGTCCTCGTGATTTCGTCGGGGAGATCCTTTCCGGGAAGTACTCTTATTGTCAGGGATGACCGTGGAAGCTAGGGTGGGCCTCGTTTTCCTTACTATCTTGAACACCCGGCAGTTATTTGGCCAAGGGAGGAGGGGTTCAAAGCACAAACATAGTTTAGGGGGAAGAGAACTAAAATTTGATTAATCTTTAAACAACTTCTTAAACACTTAGTTGCATAGATCGCCTTTGTATGTTGGGGGAATTAGATGTATTGATAGGAACACATCATTGGTGATAATCTCATTGTTTATCTTATGTGCAACTTGATGGTTTATGTTTCTTATGTCTATGTGAACATTTGAGTATAACATTGAAAATCTTGTTTATTTGGTTGTTGTGGTGTGAGTCAAGAAAGTGTTGAGTATCCCACATGGGGAGGCATCACTTTCTTTGATTTTTGAGTGCTTTGTGTGATGGCCAGTGAAGGCGGTCCAATAGAGTAAGTGCTATTGGGGCATGCTTGGCAAATTGTTGATCACTTACACTTCTTTGTATCTTGTTGTATCTTTGTAAATGGTGTAATTATTGTAACACTTAGTATTCTTTTGTAAGTAATATTAATCTTGGGTTTGTGGGTAGTTTAACTTGATTTACTTGTAATACTTTTATAATAAACCACCCTCAAACATAGTTGACCCCATTGCCCAACCTTAGGCACTAGTCTTAGTTGACTTAGGGAAAGGGATGACTTACATTTAGAATAGACTTGCACTTGCATTGCTGCTTGAACATCTTAGGCTAGTTCTCCCCTTTAGCCTATAACAAATTAAAACTAACTCCGAGAACATTAACACTAAAATTAATCTAGTAACTAGGGACAACCCCCCTTGGCTTCCCTAGGAGTAAGCCTAGAAGGAAGAGGTTCTAGTCAATGTGACAGTGTGGACTAAGAACCTAGACATTGTGTCTCCAAGGACACACTAAGTGAGTTGGACTTAGCTCACGTTAGCAAGTGTGTATTAGGACGGCAACAGAATGGTTCATGATTAATCGCTATATCTATTGTATCATTTCTTTTATGTTTTAATGTGTTGATGCTCTTTTAAATTTAAATCTTACAAGCACATTTTATGAACTTTTTCGGTTCGGCCATGCGCTAAAACGTCAATTTTTGAGTGCCTAAAACACCTCTAAAAGTAACCCAACACACTAAAAGACCCCTCTAAAAGTAACCCAACACACTAAAAGACCCACCCGCGGGTCATAATAACACTTAGACAACATTTTAGGGGATTTATTCATCCATCTCCACCATCTAAAATGGGTTTGAGGAAAACAACGGAAGGAAGTGGCGGGGGATCGTCCCGTGATTCCGTAGGGGGGATCCTTTCCGAGAAGTACTCTTACTGTCAGGGCTGACCGTGGAAGCTAGGGTGGGCCTCGTTGCCTTACTATCTTGAGCACCCGGCAGTCATTTGGCCAAGGGAGGAGGAAGCTTAAAGCACAAACATAGTTAGGGGGAGGGAACTAAAATTTACTAAATCTTTAAGAAACTCCTTAATCATTTAGTTGCATAGATCACATTTGTATGTGTTGGGGGAATTAGATGTATGCATAGGAACACATATTGGTGATAGTTTCATTGCTTCATTTATCTTTATTGCAACTTCATGGTTTATGTTTTTATGTCTATGTGAGCAATTGAATTAAGTATTGAATATCTTTTGGTTCATTTGTTTTATGGTGTGAATCAAGAAGGGGTTGAGTATTCCACTCGGGGAGGCATCGCATTCTTTGATTCTTGAGTGTTTTTTGTGGTTGCCAGTGAAAGCGGTCCAATAGAGTAAGTGTTATTGGGGCATGTTTGGCTCATGTGTGTTTCACTTACATTTGTGTATCTTTGTATCTAATTGTGAATTGTGTAAATATTATAACACTTGTAATTCTTTTGTAAGTAATTCTAATCTTTGGTTTGGGGTAGTTTCAAACTTTTAATTGTAAACATTTTTGTAATAAACCACCCTCAAACTTAGTTGACCCCATCGCCCAGCCTTAGGCACTAGTCTTAGTTGACTTAGGGAAAAGGTTGATTCACATATAGAATAGATCTGCACTTTGCATTTGCTGCCTTTCATCATAGGCTAGTTTTCCCCTTTAGCCTTTAACAAATTAAAACTAACTCCTAGAACATTAAACACTAAAACTAATATAGTAACTAGGGACTACCCCCCTTGGCTTCCCTAGGAGTAAGCTTAGAAGGAAGAGGTTCCAGTCAAGGTGACAGTGTGGACTGAGAACCTAGGCATTGTGCCTCCGAGGACACACTAAGTGAGCAGGACTTAGCTCACGTTAGCAAGTGTTTATTAGGACGACAACATCTTTGGCGCCATTGTTGAGGATAAGTCATTTATGCTTGGTCAAAACGACTTAACTTAATTTTTTTTAAGAACTAAGTAATAAAACTTTAGTCCTTTAAAATTCTTTGAGCTTGCATTGGTTAGCTTTGTGTGATTCTTTTCCAAGTGGTGACTCCATTGAACAAATCTATCAAGTATATTGCAAGGAGCAATCCTTGTTGGCTGCTTGAAATTCTTGGAGGAGAAGCACTCACTGGTATCCAATCCTTGTTCCAAACTTAATAAATCTAACTTTTGATTTCCTTCTTGTTTTAGCTTTGTCTGATGCTCTTGTTTGTTTGATAAACTTGGTCATCTGGCGACTCCATTTTAAAAATAATTTGACAAGGCATTTTTCAAGAAGGAACTCACGGCTTGTTTTTTTCATCTTTGAACTTGAAAAGGTTTTTGGATGAAGCTGGCATGTTTTCCTTCTTGTTGGATCCTTAGTAATTTTGGGTCCCAGATTTTTTTTCAATGAGTGAACTCACAAAGCCTTTTGATTTTTCAGAAATAGTTGGTTATCCTAATGATATACCTGAAGATGTTGTTGATAATGTGCTTAAATTTCATGAGGGTGGTGATGCTTGTGCTCATATCAAGGCCTTTTGGAATTTAGTTGATGATTGGCATGATACACCTATCCATGAGGATTCTCTTATGATATTGTTTTCTTGGACTCTTTTGGAGGGCCACGAAAGTGCTTGTGATTGGTTTCTTATTCATAAATATAAATCAATTAAGACCATACGGGACTTTCTGCATGACTTTTTGGAAATATTTGGGGATGATAAGAATGAAATTTACAGTGAGTTGATTGATGATTTTATGGGAAAATGGAAGAGGAAAAATCTTTTAAATATAAAACAATCAGTTCAGACATAGAGGTTGATGCTCCATCAGATCCCATTAAGGAGCTTAATGAAATAACTCAGAACATGCAGCCTTCCCAGGAAGAGCAGTGTGAAGCCATGAATGAACAATTTGTGGCCATAGAAGACCAATTGGAGGTCATAGAAGATAATTTCATAGAGACTTATATGAATATCCGGACCCCCATGGACTTGAGCTTGACAGTGAAAAAGATAAGGAGGTCCATGAGGAAATTCCGGATGAATCTATGGATGAATCAGTCATCTATTTTGAGGAAGTGAAGGATCTTGAGTTGGAAAATGTTGAATATCTAGATGATTCAAGTCCCCACCTTCCTCCCGAGGAACCAATCTTTTTGAAGGGTAATTTTGAAAATCTTGAAGAAAACAGTATGATGGTTCCTGTGATATGTTCTTCTTCAGTTTCTCAACTAAAGGATAAATTAATGCAGAATTATGTGGAAATGGAAGGCAATTTCAGTTTATCAATGTCATATCATTATGAATATTGGTTGGCCTCCCACCTTGACATTCATGAGCAGCAAAGTATTCAGAGTTTACACGGCTTGTCATATTCCAGTGTTTGGTTGAAGGGAAGAAGGATGATGATTGTTAGTTGGTTCTTCCTCACAAAAAGTTCCAAGTTGATAAAACTTGGGAAGGGGTCTTCTGTGAGTCATCCTGGACAAGGATTATTCAGACACCTGCGACATCAGTTCACCCATTGCATGGGTGGTTGTAACATATCTCTAACCCTTCCTTGTATTTTAATTTTGTATTATTTCATTTATAATGTGGATATGTACTTAGAAGGATTTCTTGTATCATAGTTTCATGTTGTAATTATATTGTTGTACTTTAGATATTTCATTATGTAAATGTTGTTTATAGCATTGATTTCATTTATCATGTATGAATATGTACTAATGTTAATTTTTGGTGTTCACATTGTGGGAGCACTATTTTTGTAGGTGCTGGATTCTCGCATGCTCTCTGTCTCAAAGTGAGAAGATCAACCACATGTCCCCATGTGCAGCCAGATGTTGACCGCCCATTTAGCAACGGTGGTCAACTCATGTGCCATGAAGATGCATCACCAGATGCAAATTTGTTGAAGACAGTACTAGTTCAACTTGGGCATCTGATGCTCCCGCAAAAATTTTTGTAAACAAAATTTCCGCACCCCTGCGTGGGTTAATAATGTAATAAGTCTGCATGGATCATAGTTAGGTCAGGTACTTTGGGATGTTTTCATTGGGGGATTTCTTTCACCGAGGGTTTTTTATCCTCAGGTTGTCAACCGGGCTTTAGGGCCTGGCTGACTTCCCTTGAGTTTTTCCCTCCATACATGCAATAATTTCCTCCAAAGTGGTGAACGACATCCTAATGATCTCATCCTTTGGTATCTATTGTTTATGAATGTTGTAAATGACCATGTCAGACAGTGTAGAAAGTTTCGTAGAATTTCGTCGAGTCTAGATAGGTTTTTTTTAATTAATTAATTATTTTTTGAGCTAATGTTGTAAAAACTGGATCTTTGGGCTTTTGATAGGGGTATTTGTGCTCAAAAGAAATGGAATAGCACCCCCTACACCCATAGACCAAGTTTCATCTCAGTTGGACGAAGTTTACTATGTCTTTGTCCACTCAGAGTCAGTCTTAGTCAAAACAACAATTTTAATTCCTAAGGTGACATTATCAAAATGTCAAAAACATTGTAATTTTGAGTTTGTGAGTGGATGTTAAGGTGGAAATGAGCAAGTTAGACCCTCCTAACCTACCCAAACCCATCCTAACCACTTTACAACCTTTTCCAACCTCTTAACTCACCCCCTCACCTCTCTAGCTCACGCCCTAGGGGGAAAAACGTCCCCCTCCTACCCAAACCATTGATTCAAGCCTTGAAACTTGGAGTGGGCCCCTCTCACATAAGGCGCACCCCTCCTAAACCCTAACCATGCTAAAACCCTAACCCACTCTCACTCAAACTCTCCCTAAACCTCACGCCCTCTCTCTTCCTTACGCCCCCTTTGGTGGAGATCCACTCCCTTAACCCAAAACCTAACTCTACTGTCCCAAAATAGCAAGTGGGCCATCCTAACTTGCCAAGTGCGCCCTCCCTAGCCTTATAACACATCCCAAAACAATCTACAACCTTACACCTCATCAATCTATTGATCCAAACCCTAAGGAGGGCGTCCCTCTCATTGAGATGTGATCTCTTGCTCAAAAACTAACGCTTGACACTCATCCAAGTTCCTTCACTTTTCCTCTAGAGGTATAAAGAGAAGCCTTCCTCATCTTTTTTCCTTACCATTTTTTGAGCTAAAGTTATGCTACCAAATTCTTTCCATCTTCTTTCTCTTGCCATCTCACATTTCACTCATTGCTCTTGAAAGTCTTGTAGCAACTTTTTGTTACAACACTCTCATACTTTTGGATTCAATAAACAAAAGCTTTGGAGGATTCTTGGACCAATAGAGATTAGACTTGTTTTTCCATCAACATGAGGTGATTTTGTTCCTTTGCATTGTGTGGGTTCTTAGCTAGTTTCTTGGATAAATTAGTTTATTTGGGTAGATCAAATAGACATTAGTGTTGATGATTTATGTATGTGGTTATTTAGGATTGTGAATTAGTTCATGGTTGCTATTCTAATCATTATACTATGATGTTTTGAACTCACATTGTGTTTAGTGTGCAGATTTGTCTCACAAGGTTTGGTTTGGGAGAGACTTTAGTGCAGTTTTCAGCCATAGCTTGCACAAACTCTTGGCCTTTGATTTGGATCTGATATTTTTCTATCATTTCATTCCATCTTCTGTAGCTAACACTCTCTTATATAGGTCAAAATATAGATTTTTTAGTTCATATTTTTACATGTAAAATTTCTGTGCAAAAACAGAAATTTTTGTAACATTTTGGGTGTGTTTTGCAACATTTCCAGCAAGCTTTTGCTTGCTGTTTTTTGCAGGTACATACCAGAAAAAGGGGGAAACGCTGCTCAAACCATTCAATAAGATTTCCCCAAGAAACCCTTTCGGTTGGATAACTATTTCCCAACTTTTCTCCTTTAAATTCCAATTTTTTCTTTCAATTTTTTATTCTTTTGGATCCACAATCTTGTACTAACATAGATTAGTTCATTTTATCTTTTAGTTAGTTTATTCTTTATTCATTTAGTTGTTGGCCCCTCTTGTCCAATAGACAAGTTTGTGTGGCCTTTTTTTTTTAATAATTTGTTGTTAGTTTAGGTAACCCTCTTTGGCCAACAATGGTAGGCTTGCCTCCACCTTGGCCATTGTAAGTGGTTTTTCGTTCTTTTAAGTTTTCATTATTTCTAATAAGCTAATGAACGACACCTTGGGAGAGTAATCCCCAAAACCGCACAGCCTAAGAAAATCTATCTTTCTTTTTGATGTCTATATGTTACTAAATGGTTAAAATGATCTAGATAGTCATCACACATAGTTTCCTCTCATTCAAGTTTATTTCATATGCTTTGGATTTCATTGCTAATGGTTCAATAATTTGTGATCTATCTTAAGTGCCAAATCTACTTGTTGTTATAAGTTATTATACTTTCACTTTATAAGCATATGATTATCTCACACATGGTTTAAGATCTTAATCATCAACTTGTTAAATCTTTCCTTTTTTATGCTTATATCTTTCACATGGGTTTAACACTTAACATATGTTGATGATGGTAAATCTTTAACTCTTAAGTTAAATGTCTCAATGGTGATGTGATGCTCATATGTGCTTAATGTTCTTTTCATCTATTGTGGCATAATCTCATGGTTTAAGGCATTTCATTTTCAACAATATTTACATACATATTAACTTGCTTTATGGTTTAATCTATCATTTCATAACTTTACTTTTCCAAGCAAGTTTTCTGCTATAAGTGGTTTTAATTTCATGTTTTCCTTCAAGAACATATGTGGAATGGTTCATGATTAATCGCTATATCTATTGTATCATTTCTTTTATGTTTTAATGTGTTGATGCTCTTTTAAATTTAAATCTTACAAGCACATTTTATGAACTTTTCGGTTCGTCCATGCGCTAAAACATCAATTTTTGAGTGCCTAAAACACCTCTAAAAGTAACCCAACACACTAAAAGACCCACCCGCGGGTCATAATAACACGTAGACAACATTTTAGGGGCTTTATTCAGCCATCTCCACCATCTAAAACGGGTTTGAGGAAAACAACGGAAGGAAGTGGCGGGGGACCGTCCCGTGATTCCGTAGGGGGGATCCTTTCCG
>ML799132.1:199380-236541 GCA_009831015.1 Picea engelmannii | reverse complement strand
GGTACCAGTGGACCGGTACACATGGGGATATGATTAGTTCGGACCTCCATGGGGATGAAGAGCCCATCAGATGGTTGTTGGGATGGCAGAGGTAGGACAAGGTTATGATGAGCCCTTGCACGAAGAAGACAAAAGGACGTCCTGACCATGACACTTTGGGAGAGATCGGCCTAGGGGGAATCACCCACTTCAGATGAGATGATGGCTTTGATGGACAGGATACCACCCAGGGTAGGTTGGACGTTTTCTGGAGCATGTGGCTGGGTGTTGGGATCATTTGGCACGTGTGGCAGCTTGCAGGAGCCCTAGAAGGGCCAACATTTTGCCTTTTGGATGTTGATCTTCCCCAAGAAGGGCCAACGTCCCCCTCAGAGGGTCCTGACGTCTCCCTTTTAGCTCATAATTATGACATTTTAGCATTTAATGTGACAATAATGTAACTATTGTTAGTTAGCCTTGTCGGCTGTTTTAATAACCTATTTTTGTAATTAAAGGTCATTTGGATGATATAAAGAGAGGACGTTGCCTCTCATTTTGAAGATAACACAACTCGCTCTCTTGTGAGAGGATAATTTTTAGTCTTTTGTCTTGGTATTGGCTCTTGGAGTTGAGGCGCTACACTTGTGGAGGATCTTCTTTGGCATGTTTATGGTGTTTTCTATCATTGGAAGGTTTACAGCTAGGGTTTGATAAGCTCTTCATTGATTTGTAAGTGTGTTTTTCATGCAAAACTTCTTGATTGACTGGTTGTAGGTTAAATATCTTACATTTATGGTTATATTGTTATTATTATGCTTAATCATTGAAACCCTAGGGAGCAAGCACACAAGTAGGTCCTTGCTTCATGTCCCCATGACAGAAAACTTGTTTATCCATTTGATTAAGAAGAATATAGCCTAGCCATTGCTACACTAATTCTCCTTTTTCTAGGTTAGTTTTGAAACTTAAATTGAAGAAAGAAGATGTCCTAGGCCTAATTGATTTTACACCTAGGGTTTGACTCTTAGGGTTTGAAAAGCCTTGGCCCTACAACACTTTTCATTCCTAGAGTTGTGTTTTAAAGCTAGCCGTTTTTTGCCAAAGAATTTTAAGGAAAGAGGGAGCAACATGAGTCCTTGCTTAAGCAACACCGGAATGAGCCTCCTCCCCTTAGGTTTTTGACTTTGTGGCCCTGACATTGGAGCACTAGAAATCCTAACTCTCTCGTCCTTAAATTTAGATCCTTCCAAGGCTTTAGCCTTACTCCTTGACTCCATTTACCATAAGGCACTAGTCTAGAACTCCAACTTTGAGTCAATTGTGTTAAAATAACCTTTCAAACTTCCAAAACTTGAAACCCTAACTAACCCTAGCGACTTACTAACCCTAATTTGTTGATGACATCATGCCTATTTTGAACTCTTGGCTGGTATAGAAGTTGCGGCTAGGTCATCCATTGATAGACATTGAAGTGTTGAGTATTTTTTTTGGCTTATTTTGCAAAACGTCCACCTCATTGCCTAACAAACTAACCTATAAACGAGGCTGACGTCACCTCTAGTAGGCTTGATGCAGCAACATTATATGTGAGCATATTTAAAACGTTGTGATAATCCAAGGATCAATTTTTGTACATTGAATGCTGTTATCATTTGGTATTTATTGAAGAAGTAATATTATGAGCCATAGCCTTTATTGCAATCATTGACTTCGTCAATAATTACTTTATTTAAATGCTCATGGGTATTGATAGTCATTGACATTTGAAGCATTAACCATTATTTGCATGTATTAGCTTTATTGTTGCCTTGTCTCACAAACATGTGCTTCTACTGTGGTTCATATTCTCTTTTCCTTGGCGGTAATCTGTGAAGGGAAAACCTACTTCAACCTCTTGAGCCTTAATCCCTGATCCTTTTCCTTTCAACACCCCAGATTACCTAGGGACGTCTCCCTTGGGATTGGCCACCCTAAATAGAAAGAGCTCCCCATCGAGGTGATAGTGGGTGGGGAAGCTCCTGTTACGCCAGTTTGAATCTTGCCTTCAAGCTATTTAACCTATACTACAAACTGAGCGATAACATTTTGGCGCCGCTTCCGGGGAACACTGAGTCAATTCTCCTCAGACGGCAAACCTTTTCGGTAAGACTTGCCTCAGAGCCTTATTTTACAAGCTTACCTAGTGACTCCACTAGGTTTTTTTCCCTTTTATTTGATGATTTCAAGAAAATCATCTGGCGACTCCACAAATAGCTAATGATGGCTCGTAGTGGACGTCAGTATATACCTGCATTTACTACTATGACCTCCACAAATCTTGTCACCCCTGTAATTTCTCCCAAATGGTCTCACAAAGAACTCTTTACTCCTTTGAGCTTACCTAACACCCAAGGGGGGTTACATGATATGACCAAGAAGGCCGAGTCCTGGATACCTAAGTTCTCAGGGGAAGATGGATCCTATGGCAACTCTCATTGGACCAACTTCTGTGATGCTTTCCAGTTTCACCAATCCGGACAAGAACATCCCGATGTTTTCTTAAGGCTCTTTATGAGCTCACTCACCGAAAGTGCCAGAAAATGGATTAACAAACTCCCGAAAGGAAGCATTAAAACCCCTGAAGATATTGAACAAGCCTTCCATAAAGATTGGTGTAAAAAGGAAAGCATGGATTCCCTTTACTCTCAATACACTAATATTTGCAAAGCCTCTAGAGAGGGCATTAGGGATTTCAATGATAGGTTCAACCTTTTACTCAAGAAGGTCAGGCCTAGTTTCTCAGAAGAAGTTGTCCTCCAACACTACTTGAACTCGTTGGAAGGAGTCTTGCAGTTTAATCTCAAAGATTGGTCACCCTCAACTCTAGAAGAAGCACAAAACTTTGCTTTGCAGATTGAGCAGAAACTTGAGTTCGAAGACTACATCAATCAAGTCAATCTCTCGCACAATAATGACCCTAAGGAATCTAGTGATGAGGATGTCCCTGAAACTGAGCCTAAACCCCTAGAAATTCTTGAAGTAAGACTCATGACTCCCAAAAGGAAGTGGAGCACAACTTTCCCAAATACAAACAATATTCTGAATGCCTCGATACAACATGAGCCATCCAAAGATTTGGGCATGGCCACTCAGAAAAAGCATAATTTTGAAGATGCCTTGTTTGTCTTGGACACACCAATGTTGGAAGATCAAGATACGAGTGAAGCCGATAAGTCTGAAGAAACTGATCCAAGCATTAGTATGTCTTGCATCCTGCAAAGGGTTAAAAGGATTCGTGAAATGTTAGAAATCCCTTTTCTAAAAAAGAAGGATTCAGATGACCAATTACCTTTTAAAGGGATTCCCACACTATTACACATTGGTCATTCTGAGACGGATGAACAAACACCCTTTTCAATGGATCCATACTTGTTTCAAGATTGTCCCACTTTTCCTTTGACAGGAGAAGACACAGATTGGGGTGATTTTCCTGATGATGCCTCTGATACCTTGGAATATTTAGACGAAGATGGCTATCCAATACAAAGAAAAAGTAATTTCATTGAGGGGCACAAAGATGTTTTCAAAGACATAAAAGTTCCAAGCGCCATCATTGTGGATGAAAACCATTGGTGTTTTCAATGCAGTGAAGCACATTGGGAACATGAATGTACTTGCAGTAGTGGTGGCCATCAACAGGTAAACAATATAGACTACTTCATAGAAGGCCCTCAAATAAATATCACTATTGAAGAGCATCAAGAGGCCATCAAAGAAGCAGCTAGGTCAGCCAGGATGGCGGTGATAAACAAACTAGACCAGGAATCAAAAGAGAAGCTGAAGAAACAAGAGCTCCAGGTGTATAGAAGAAAGAAATTGGACCAACCTTCCACTGACCAAACAAAAAAACCACCTTTGGATGTAATCTTTCCTAAAACATCCAATGCTGAAAGGGTTAATCTGAATTTTGATCTTGAAGGGGTATTATCCAAGATGCTTGTAAACATCCCTTTGAGAGAAGTCATCAAGGTACCATCTTTTAGAAAGCAATTTGACAACTTCTTCCAAGGATCAGATGGGCCATTAAAATATGGAACTATGGCTCGTATCCAGAATGTACCTGTAATTATAACTTACGAGAAAAAATCCAGTAATTCCATCAAAGATAACAAAGCAAGTGACAAAACTGGGCCGACTCCTCATAAATGTTCTCCAGAAGACACGCCTTTTGCAAAAGAAGAAAATTCGAGTCAGATTGAATGGCCCACAAAAGAAGAATACCAACAACTCATTGATGATCTCAAAGCTCAGAAATCAGAGACTGTGAAAATACTAAAGAAGGTGGAAGATGATGTACGGATTCGCCCTTCACAGCAGGAAATATTTGTAGCAGAATCCCACCCACATCCCTCTACACAATACACCAGGGTCATTCAAGGAACGACCAATTTCAAAGTCAAAGAGTACAAGGAGGGAGACATGGTTTGGATGTGGGATGCCAATAAAGGGAAGCCTAATAATATCAAAGAATACAATCATTTTTGGCTTGGCCCTTTTAGGGTCGGGAGGAAGTCAATTAATGACTCCTATTACCTATCTACACTAGAGGGAAGAAGGCGCACAGTGCCCGTCAGCGGGCATCTCCTCAAATCCCACCATGGTGGGGTAACCTGACTCCAAAGGTAAGTATGAGTAGGTAGGCACTTCCGTGTATCATACCGTATGCATTTATTGTTTGTTCCCCTTATATATGCATCTTGATTGTTTTATTTCATATATTCTTATACTATTTTGCGGGGTGGCAATACCACCCCACCGTTTGTCGCTGATGCTTTCTTGTCAAGTGTGAGCAGGTCTACAGGTTTATGCCAGAGATTGTTGAGGTTCTCATGCGCTCTACAGTTAGCACATGTCCCCGAGTTGGAGCCAGAAGTTATCCCCGATATCTAGGGATAACTAGGAGATCATGTCTCGAGGCCCACAGGTCCTAGACATGGAGTACCGAGAGAAGGACTGACCTGAGCATGCCCCTAGAGGGCCCACCTTTCTTCTTCTTCGCCAGATTTGTCCTGTTAGCAACAACAACTTCCATCACCACTGGCTTGGACTTGCATCGGAGAGGACTCTTGCTCCATGAGGTAATTGGTCCAAGGTATCATGGTATGTGTCATATTTGATCATTATAACCCTCTTATATATGCATTGGGTTCCTTTCATTTCTGATGACTGCTTGGATCTTACACTAATCCACTTGACCATTATCGGGGTGATTGATGGAGTGACTTAGCAAGTTGATATTCATGGGTTTTGGTTAGCCACCAAGGGGGATTTGCAGAGCCATCGTCTACTCCCACCATTTTATCATTTTACATCTTATATCCCGCACATCTATCCCATTCCCCTAGTCCCGCCATTAGGATGACCTTTGAGGGTTACACTTTGTCTTATGGGAAGAAGGGGCTAAAGGCCCAGGGGGTAAAAGCAGATGGTAAAAGATAAAATCCATAGGAAATAAAACCTAGAGATGCTTCGCCCAGGGGATCCCCGAGAAGGCAATAAAAAGCCTCTCGATAAGAAACTAAAGGGACCCTAAAGAAAAATAATAAAACAAGACCTAACCAAGAGGATGGGAGGTTTCATCACGAGCCGACCCATTATGTTCATAGGTATCTAGCAGTATGAAATTGCCATCATCTGGTCACCACGCCAGGGCAGTGACCTTTGGTTGCATGGCCAAAGGAAAGGGGGTCTCGTCACGAGCCAACCTTATCATCTCTGCGAAGATACCAGTGGGTAACACTGTCAGCTCTGGTCACCAAGCTAAGGTAGTTTCCTCTGGTCAGACCTTGAAGTAAAAAAGAGAGAAAAACAATAAATAAAAAAAGATAAAGGCAATAAAAGGCTTGGAAAAAAATGCATCCATGACGAGTACAACTCGCCTCCTACAAAGGCACCCACAGAAAACACCTTCCCTTGGTCTTACTGTGACTGGACATCCCTAAACCACATCACATCATAAAAACATGGCTTGAATTATCTTATGAGGAAACTTTCCTTATCTTGTGGTTATTAGCCCAATAGGTTATTTTGTCGGTTTCTTCATCTTTGTATAGTAGATCTGTGTAATTTCCTTGAGCTCTTAGATGGTATGTTAGGGATTTCATGCATGTATTTGATAACTTTAGTGATGAAATATGATTTGCATTGCTATGATCCCGAGGACTGATGAGCCCATGGAGGGCGTAGTCTTTGATGTGCAGGACCATACCCGGCGGACATGAACCAGTGGACTGGTACACATGGGGATATGATTAGTTCGGACCTCCATGGGGTTGAAGAGCCCATCAGATGGTTGTTGAGATGGCAGAGGCAGGACAAGGTTATGATGAGCCCTTGCACAAAGAAGACAGAAGGACGTCTTGACCAAGACACTTTGGAAGAGACCGGCCTAGGGGGGATCACCCACTGCAGATGAGATGATGGCTTTGATGGGCATGATACCACCCAGGGCAGGCTGGACGTTTTCTGGAGCATGTGGCAGGGTGCTGGGATCATTTGGCACGTGTGGCAGCTTGTAGGATCCCTATAAGGGCCAACATTTTGCCTTTTGGATGTTGATCTTTCCCAAGAAGGGCCAACGTTCCCCTCAGAGGGGCCTGACGTCTCCCTTTTAGCTCATAATTATGACATTTTAGCATTTAATGTAACAAATAATGTAACTAGTGTTAGTTAGCCTTGTCGACTGTTTTAATGACCTATTTTTGTAATTAAAGGTCATTTGTATGATATAAAGAGAGGACGTTGCCTCTCATTTTGAAGATAACACAAATCCCTCTCTTGTGAGAGGATAATTTTTAGTCTTTTGTCTTGGTATTGGCTCTTGGAGTTGAGGCGCTACACTTGTGGAGGATCTTCTTTGGCATGTTTATGGTGTTTTCTATCATTGGAAGGTTTACAACTAGGGTTTGATAAGATCTTCATTGATTTGTAAGTGTGTTTTTCATGAAAAAATTCTTGATTGAATGGTTGTAAGTTAAATATCTTACATTTATGGTTATATTGTTATTATTATGCTTAATCATTGAAACCCTAGGGAGCAAGCACACAAGTAGGTCCTTGCTTCATGTCCCCATGATAGAAAACTTGTTTAGCCATTTGATTAAGAAGAATATAGCCTAGCCATTGCTACACTAATTCTCCTTTTTCTAGGTTAGTTTTGAAACTTAAATTGAAGAAAGAATATGTCCTAGGCCTAATTGATTTTACACCTAGGGCTTGAAAATCCTTGGCCCTACAACACTTTTCATCCCTAGATTTGTGTTTTAAAGCTAGGCGTTTTTTGCCAAAGAATTTTAAGGAAAGAGGGAGGAGCACGAGGCCTTGCTTAAACAACACCGGAATGAGCCTCCTCTCCTTAGGGTTTTGACTTTGTGGCCCTGCCATTGCAGCACTAGAAATACTAACTCTCTCGTCCTTAGATCCTTCCAAGGCTTTAGCCTTACTCCTTGAATCCATTTACCATAAGGCACTAGTCTAGAACTCCAACTTTGAGTCAATTGTGTTAAAATAACCTTTCAAACTTCCAAAACTTGAAACCCTAACTAACCCTAGCGACTTACTAACCCTAATTTGCTGATGACGTCATGCCTATTTTGAACTCTTGGCTGGTATAGAAGTTGCGGCTAGGTCATCCATTGATAGACATTGAAGTTTTGAGTATTTTTGTTCGCTTATTTTGCAAAACGTCCACCTCATTGCCTAACAAACTAACCTAGAAACTAGGATGATGTCACCTCTAGTAGGCTTGACTCAACAACATTATATGTGAGCATATTTAAAACGTTGTGATAATCCAAGGATCAATTTTTGTACATTGAATGTTGTTATCATTTGGTATTTATTGAAGAAGTAATATTATGAGCCATAACCTTTATTGCAATAATTGACTTCGTCAATAATTACTTTATTTAAATGCTCATGTGTATTGATAGTCATTGACATTTGAAGCATTAACCATTATTTGCATGTATTAGCTTTATTGTTGCCTTGTCTCGCAAACATGTGCTTCTACTGTGGTTCATCTTCTCTTTGACTATCTTCCTTGGCGGTAATATGTGAAGGGAAAACCTACTTCAACCTCTTGAACCTTAATCCCTGATCCTTTTCCTTTCAACACCCCATATTACCTAGGGACGTCTCCCTTGGGATTAGCCACCCTAAATAGAAAGAGCTCCCCATCGAGGTGATAGTGGGCGGGGAAGCTCCTGTTACGCCAGTTTGAATCTTGCCTTCAAGCTATTTAACCTATACTAAAAACTGAGCAATAACACTGTCCATCAAAGGAAAACGTTGCATCTGGAGTGGGTGATTCCCCCTAGGCCGGGCTCTGCCAAAGTGTCCTGGGTGGAACGCCCTTCTTTCTTCTCGTGTAATGGATCATCATAATGTTGTCCTGTATCTGCCATCCTAGCAACCATATGATGGGCTCTTCATCCCCATGGAGGTCCGAGCTAATCATATCCCCATGTGTACTGGTCCACTGGTACCTGTCCGTCAGGTATGGTCCTGCACATCAAAAACTACGCCCTCCATGGGCTCATCAGTCCTCGAGATCATAGAAATGTCAATCATGTTTCACCATTAAATTTATCAAATACATGCATAAAATCCATAGCATATCATCTAATAGCTCAAAGACATTACATTGATCTACTATACAAAGTTGAAGAAATAGACAGAATAACCTATTGGTCCAACATCCGTAGGAAAAGGAAAGTTTCCACAGAAGATCATTCAAGCCATGTACATGCAGTGGTATGGTTTAGGGATGTCCAGTCATAGTAAGACCAGGGATAGGTGTTGTCCGTGGGTGCCTTTGTAGGAGGTGAGTTGTACCCGTCATGGATGCACTTTTTCCAAGCCCCTTTATTGCCTTTATTCTTTATTTATTGCTTTTCTTTCTTTTTTACTTCAAGGTATGACCAGAGGACACTGCCTTGGCATGGTGACCAGAGATGACAATGTTACCCACTAGTATTTTACCAGAAATGATGAGACCCCCTTTCCCTTGGCCATGCAACCAAAGGTCATTGCCCTGGCATGGTGACTAGATAATGGCAATGCCATATCGCTAGATACCTATGAACATAATGGGCCGGCTCATGATGAGACCTCCCATCCTCTTGGTTAGGTCTTGTTTTTGTTATTTTTCTCAGGGTCCCTTTTGTTTCTTATCGAGAGGTCGTTTATTTCCTTCTCGGGGATTCGTGGGCGAAACATCTCTAGGTTTCATTTCCTATGGATTTTATCTTTTACCAGCTGCTTTTACCCCCTGGTCCTTTAGCCCCTTCTTCCCACAGGACAAAGTGTAACCCTCAAAGGTCATCCTAATGGTCGGACTAGGGGAATGGGATGGATGTAGGGGAGACAAGATGTAAAGTGATAGTATGGCGGGAGTGGACGATGGCTCTTCAAATCCCCCCTAGTGGCTAACCAAAACCCAATACAAGCTTGCTAGGGCACCCCGTTAATCCCCCCAACAATGGTCAAGTGGATTAGTGTAATATCCAAGCAGTTGTCAGAAATGTAAGGAACCTGATGCATATATAAGAAAGTTATAATGATCAAACATGACACATACCATGATACCTTGGACCAATTAGCTCATGGAGCAAGAGTCTTCTCTGATGCAAGTCCAAGCTGATGGTGATGGAAGCTATTGCTGCTAACAGGACAAGTCTGGCGAAGAAGAAGAAGAATGGGCCTTCCAGGGCCATGCTCAGGTCAATCCTGCTCTCGATACTCCATGTCTAGGACCTCTGGGCCTCGAGACATGATCTCCTAGTTATCCTTATAAAACGGGGATAACATCTGGCTCCAACTCGAGGACATGTGCTCACTGTAGAGCGCATGAGAACCTCAGCATCTCTGGCATAAACCTGTAGACCTGCTCACACTTGAAAAGAAAGCATCAACAACAAAAGGTGGGGTGGTATTGCCACCCCGCAAAATAATACATGTATACATATGAGTTAAAACAATGAAGATGCATATGATGAAGCAAACGATAAATGCAAATGGTATAATACACGGAAATGCCTACCTACTCATACATACCTGTATAGTCATGTCCCACCACCTTGGTGGGGTTTGAGGAGGCGTTCGTTGATGGGTAATGGGCACCTTCTTCCTTCCAAGGTGGACAAGTAATATGAGTTATCTACTGATTCCATTCCGACCTTGAAGGGTCCGAGCCATGATTGTGTACTTCCCTTTACATTAGTAGGCTCTCCTTTCTGAGTATCCCACATCCATACCAACTCCCCCTCCTTGTATTTTCAGATCTTGTGTTTGTTAGTTCCTTGAACAACCCTGGTGTATTGTACTAAGGGAGGTGGGTGGGCTTCTGGAGTAAAGGCCTCTTGTTGGGATGGATGTATCTGTACATCTTCTTCATTCTTTGGTCTTTTTAGTATCTTCACCGTACCTACCTCTTTGTTCTGAAACTAATCTAGGAGTTGCTGATATTCCTCTTTCTTGGGCCACTCAATCTGGTCAAAATCTTCTTCTGTCGTAAATGGAATGCCTTCCAGAGAATATTCTTGAAGAGTTTGTATTACATCTTTCTGCGCTTCATTCGTAGTAGGAGCAACATCTTGTACATGAGTTCCAGTTATTGGCATATTGAGTAAACGTCCAGTTGTTCCATATTTCAAAGGAAACCGCAGAAAGGTGAGATCCATCTTAAGGGACCCACCTATCATTGCACCAAATTTCCTAGATAACAACATTCCCCATACATCCGGGACATCAACAACTATGATGTCTATGTGAACTGTTTTCTCGAGGATTTTTTTCAGTTGTACTTCGACGTTTTCAACAACACAATGTGTGGGTATTGATTTGGATTCAAATCCGCACACATTTCTGTAAGGCTTGGTTACCTTCAGGCCCATCTGTTGCATGACTTTAAGAGACATCATGTTTGCACCAACACCTGTATCTAGCATGCAATTTTTGAGGTATTTGTTGT
This sequence comes from Picea engelmannii, assembly GCA_009831015.1. Classification (NCBI taxonomy): domain Eukaryota; kingdom Viridiplantae; phylum Streptophyta; class Pinopsida; order Pinales; family Pinaceae; genus Picea; species Picea engelmannii. The sequence goes on along the minus strand of ML799132.1, from coordinate 225,551 downwards.
TCATCGTGAGAGTCATGAAGAAAGGTGGGTTTTCACCATACTGGATCCTGAAGTGGTCAGCTTATAGCATAATCGGGGGGTACATAGGCTCAGTCGTTCCTGAAAAGAAGGTGTTGAAGCGTTCTTTAATAGAAGGGATCTTAATGGCTTCTTTTAGAGGAACATTCACATGCATCTTCGACAAATCTCCTTCAATATCAAAATCAAGGGTAATATTATCAGCTTTGGAAGTCTTGAGAGGAAGAACCTTAGGAGATTTTGACTGATCATTTGTAGGCTACTTTGGGTTCTTTCTCCGATATACTTGGACTTCTTGCTTCTTTATCTTTTCTTGTGACCCTTGGTCCAAGTTGTTAATTATTGCCAATCTTGCTTCTTCCTTCAATGCTTGTTGATGTTATATATCAGTGATGTTTATCTGAGGGAAACTTGAAAAGTAGTCAAGGTTGTTGACTTGTTGCTGGCTGGTGTTATAAGGACACTCATTCTCCCAATGCACTTCACTTCATTCCAGGCACCAAGGGTTTTCATCAACTACATTCGTAGGGGCCATATTATTTGGGACGTCATTTTCGTTCTTCGGATTGTAATTTTGATTCCCTTTCTGGAATGGTCCTTTGAATGGAGGTCTAGGTGCTTGGGTCTGGGAATTTTCAAGTCTCACGATCCGGTTCATCATTTCTTCTTGATTCTTCATGATTCTATCCACTAAAGCTTGTAGCTTACTCATACTCGTGCAGATATCTGAAGAAGGCTCAACATTGTGTACCACTTTCTGCTTGGTGTCTATTTTCCCCCTAGGGATGGCAAAGGGCTCAATCTTGGATGAAAGGATATTTCCTTCAATCTTGGTTGCAAGCTCTTGAGCTTCTTGAATGGATTGAGGGTCTTTGTCTCTAAGGATATACCCTAATTGGCCACTGAAAGATCTAATATAAATGTGAACAAGGTAGTCATCTTTCGGATGGTGGCTTGGGGGGATTTGTTGGAGTAAAGAATTGAACCTGGTATGAAACTCCCGAATGGATTCATTCTCACGTCTGGCAAGGCCATTTAGTCGGGTGAGAAGCATGTTCGGGTCTTCTTTGATACTCCACCTTCTGAGGAAGATTTGCTCAAGTCTATCCATGGTCTTAATGCTTCCATCAGGCAGGCCAAGATACCAACGTCTTGCAACATCATAAAGGGTAGCAGAGAAGAGCTTCATGACCAAGTCCTCAGCATCATCACTAATGGGGTGAAGCTGAAAAAATGCCCAGAAGTTACTCATATGCTCTTCGACACTAGTAGCATCAGTGATGGTAAACTTAGACAACCACTTCTCATATTTAGGTGGCATTTGCCTAGGGTAGCTAGGTATGGCTGACATGTCTAATGGATTGAACAAGGTAGATGGCCATTGTCTCTAATTGTTGATTGGGTTTGTAGTACCGGTCTGAGAAGTAGACATGTTTAAAGGAAGTCTCTTTCCAAAAAGTGACTTGACAACATGTGAATTAGCAGGAGGCTTCCTTCTAAAAGATAGAGGAGGGTTATTGAACCTCCTTTTGGTTTGTGGAGTCGCCAAATAGTTTTCCTGAAACTATCAAAGAATAGGGGGATAAAGTCTTAGTGGATTCGCCAGGTAAGCTTGTTAGAAAAGGTCTTTGAGGCAAGGCTTACCAAAGGATTTGTCGTTGAGGAAGATTGACTCAGTGTTCCCCGACAACGACACCAAAATGTTATCGCTCAGTTTGTAGTTTAGGTCATAGACTAGAGGATAATGGTCAAACTGGCGTAACAGGTACCTACCCCACCCAATGTCACCACAATGGGGAGGTACTTTCTATTTAGGGTGGCTAAACCCAAGGGAGACGTCCCTGTCAATCTGGGGTTTGAAAGGAAAAGGGGCAAAGGATTAAGGCTAGTTTCCCTTTCACAGATTACTGCCCAGAAGATAGTCAAATGAAGAATAACCACAGAAGAGTCACCTATTTGCGAGACAAGACAACAATGAAAATAGTACATGCAATGATGGTTAATACTTCATGAATTAATGACTATCAAATTTAATGTATATGAGCATAAACAACAGTCAATATTGACGAAGTCAATGTTTGCAATAATGACAATGGCATATAATGTAACTTGTCAATTACTTGTCAATAAACACTTGAATAATATAGCATCTAATGAAAATAATCAAACCTTGAATTAATCAATGCATTAAATATAACTAGTCACTCATATACAATAGATTGCTGCGTTAATGTCCTAGGGATGATGTCATCTTCTTTTAGGGTTAGTATGACAAGCAATGTAATAGACAAAGAAGGTCAACGTTTTGCAAATTAGCCAATGAAGACTACCAATACATCAATGTCTATCACAGGATGACCAAGCCAACAATATTTTCTATCAACAATAGCTCAAATAAGGCATGACATCAACATTTATTGCTAGGTTAGATGGGTTGTTGCGTCAGGTATGACGTCAGCCCTAGTTAGTGCATTAGGGTTAGTTAGGGTTTCAAAATTTGAAAGTTTGTAAGATGATTTTGCACAACAAGCTCAACGTTGGAAAGAATACCAGTGCCTTAGGGTAATATGGAGTCAAAAGTAATGGCGAAATCTCAGGAGGATCCAAATTTAGAGACTAGAAGGTTAGGTTCTATGGTGCTGCAATGGCAGGGCCCCAAAATCAAAACCCTAAGGGAAGGAGGCTTATTCTGGTGTTTCTTAAGCAAGGCCTCATGCTCCTTCCTCTTTCTTTAAATACTCTTGGAAAAACGACTAGCTTCAAAATACAAATCTAAGGGAGAAAAGTGTTGTAGGAGCAAGGCTCTTCAAAGCCTAGAAGGTTAAAACCCTAGGTGTAGAATTAACAAGGCCTAGGACGTCTCCTCTCTTCAACCTATATTTTAATGCTAACTCAGAAAAAGGATGATAAGTGTAGCAACGACTAGGCTATATATTCCTTCATCAATGGCTAAAACAATTTCTCAAGCATGGGGACATATAGCAATGACCTACTAGTGTGCTTGCTACCTAGGGTTTCAAGATTTAGCAATATAATAGAAATGACATAGAAAATGTAAGAAATTAAGCCTACAACCATTCATTTAAGAAGTTTTGCATGAGAAATTCACTTACAAATCATGAAGAATGCTTAATCAAACCCTAGTTGTAAACCTTCCATGAGAGAAACACCATAAAATGCCAAGAAGAATCCTCCAACAAGAGTTGCGCCTCACTTCCAAGACCAAGATACCAAGAAAAAGACTAAAAGTTGATCTCTCACAAGAGAGTGAGTTATTGTTATTTTTAAAATGAGGAGCAACGTCCTCTATTTATACCAATCCATGAAATTTAAATTTAAAAATAGGTCATTAAAACAGCCAACAAGGCTGACTACAAAATTTACATTGTTTTTACATTAATTGCTAGAAAATTGTCATAATGTGAGAAAAAAGAGGGACGTCAAGCCCTTCTGAGGGAGACGTTGGCCCCTTTTTGGGCAAATACAACATCCAGAGACCAAACATTGGCCCTTCCAGGGCTCCTCCAAGCTGCCACACGTGCCAAATGACCTCAGCACACTGCCACACACTCCCGTCAACGTCCAACTCTCTCAGGTCACGTCCTGTCCATCAAAGGAAAATGCTCCATCTGGAGTGGGTGATTCCCCCTAGGTCGGGCTCTTCCAAAGTGTCCTGGGTGGAATGTCCTTATTTCTTCTCGTGTAATGGCTCATCATAATGTTGTCCCATCTCTGCCATCCCAACAACCATTTGATGGGCTCTTCAGCCCCATGGAGGTCCGAGTTAATCATATCCCCATGTGTACCGGTCCACTGGTACCTGTCCATCGGGTATGGTCCTGCACATCAAAAACTACGCCCTCCATGGGCTCATCAGTCCTTGGGATCATAGCAATGTCAATCATGTTTCACCATTAAATTTATCAAATACATGCATAAAATCCCTAGCATATCATCTAATAGCTCAAAGACATTACACTGATCTACTATACAAAGTTGAAGAAATAGACAGAATAATCTATTGGGCCAGCATCCGTAGGAAAAGGAAAGTTTCCACAGAAGATCATTCAAGCCATGTACATGCAGTGGTATGGTTTAGGGATGTCCAGTCATAGTAAGACCAGGGGTAGGTGTTGTCCGTGGGTGCCTTTGTAGGAGGTGAGTTGTACCCGTCATGGATGCACTTTTTCCAAGCCCCTTTATTGCCTTTATTCTTTATTTATTGCTTTTCTTTATTTTTTACTTCAAGGTCTGACTAGAGGACATTGCCTTGGTGTGGTGACCAGAGATGATAGTGTTACCCACTGGTATTTTCGCAGAAATGATAAGGCTGGCTCGTGATGAGACCCCCTTTCCCTTGGCCATGCAACCAAAGGTCATTGCCCTGGCGTGGTGACCAGATAATGGAAATTTCATACCGCTAGATACCTATGAACATAATGGGCCGACTCATAATGAGACCTCCCATCCTCTTGGTTAGGTCTTGTTTTTGTTATTTTTCTTAGGGTCCCTTTTGTTTCTTATCGAGAGGCCTTTTATTGCCTTCTCGGGGATCCCTGGGCGAAGCATCTCTAGGTTTCATTTCCTATAGATTTTATCTTTTACCAGCTTCTTTTACTCCCTGGGCCTTTATCCCCTTCTTCCCACAGGATAAAGTGTAACCCTCAAAGGTCATCCTAATGGTCGGACTAGGGGAATGGGATGGATGTAGGGGAGACAAGATGTAAAGTGATAGTATGGCGGGAGCAGACGATGGCTCTTCAAATCCCCCCTGGTGGCTAACCAAAACCCATAAATACAAGCTTGCTAGGGCACCTCGTTAATCCCCCCAAAAATGGTCAAGTGGATTAGTGTAAGATCCAAGCAGTTGTCAGAAATGTAAGGAAACTGATGCATATATAAGAAAGTTATAATGATCAAACATGACACATACCATGATACCTTGGACCAATTACCTCATGGAGCAAGAGTCTTCTCTGATGCAAGTCCAAGTCGATGGTGATGGAAGTTACTGCTGCTAACAGGACAAGTTTGGCAAAGAAGTAGAAGAATGGGCTTTCTAGGGCCATGCTCAGGTAAATCTTGCTCTCGGTACTCCATGTCTAGGACCTATGGGCCTGGGGACATGATCTCCTAGTTATCCTTAGAAAATGGGGATAAAAAGACCCCAAGACCTATCGACCCACCTATGTAGGAAAAAATACTCCCCCACAACCCTTGAAAGAGAGCTCAATAGATGGAATGGTCAAAGCCATGGCTCGCTCATCTAGAATGCAACCAGAAACAACAGGGGACTCATTACAAACCACTCTTTTGAGGAACTACAAAGAGGAACATCAACCCTCTTCTGGAGTGACTCTTAGCAACAAATCCCAGCCCTAGAAACTGATTTTAGTATGAGAACCCTCATCTCCCACAAGACGGAAGCAGGCCTTATTAAAGTAGCAGATTATTGGAACCTAGCATGAAATTGTGATATCTGGCGCACCTGAAAAAACACCCACGAGGCCTTGAAAATCCCTAACAAAATAAACATCCAACCACTTTTGGCTCATCTGGACGCAAGGAAAATTCTAAACCAACAGGGGAATGACATCCTCATATGGGGACATACCTCCATAGACACTTTCAATATTCAGGAGGCCTACCGACTCAAAGCGGGACATGGTTCACTACCAACAGAAGAATTCTGGATCAAGATTTTGGAAACAAAATCATGGCCAAAAATCAGCACTTTCGTTTGGTTAACTGCGCGCAACAACAATCTCACATGGGATAACTTAAGGAAAAGGGGATTCATTGGCCCTTCCTGGTGTCAAATATGTGGTTTAGAGGAAGAAACACAAAATCATCTCCTAAATCTCTTCTCCTATAGTTCGAATATTTGGGATCACAACGCTAGCCCCATCAGAACCACAGACAGGAATCGTGTAGGCATATAGGAAACTTTAGCAGAATGGCGTGCCTCAATTTTTCAATCCCCTATCCTCAATAAAATATGGCAACTCTTACCAAGCTTCATCCTCTGGAAAATCTGGAAGGAAAAGAATCGACGTATCTTCAAATCCGCCACTAAAAACTGGCAGAAGGTTTGGGCCACTATTCACTCCAACATCAAAGAAACACTCTTTCTCTACCCCTGGACTGACTAGGACTGGAATTGCCCAGTGAATGAGTGCATCATCCTCAACTTATGACAACTCCATTTCCACTCCTTTCCCACCTGCCCGGACAACAAAACACATCGCAAGCCTAGCCCCACAAAATGGGAGTCGCCAGAAGCAGGGTACCATAAACTGAATTTCGATGGAGCCTCCAAAGGAAATCCAGGTCTGACAGGCTATGGAGCAGTCATCCGCAACACCAAAGGAGAAATCCTCCACATTGTATCGGGAAACCTGGGGCACAATACCAACAACGCAGTGGAAATCTGGGGACTCCTCAGAGGTCTACAACCATCCCAAGATCAAGATCTTTTCCCCATCATTGTTGAAGGAGACTCACAAATTGTCATCCATCTCCTCGGTCATCTCCTGCATGGGGAATGTTATCGCTCAGTTTGTAGTCTAGGTCAAGTAGCTGAAGGATGAGGGTCAAACTGGCGAAACAGGGGCCTACCCCACCCAATGTCACCACAATGGGGAGATCCTTTCTATTTAGGGTGGCTAAGCCCAAGGGAGACCTCCCTGGCAATCTGGGGTTTTGAAAGGAAAAGGCTTAAAGGATTAAGGCTAGTTTCCCTTTCACAGATTACCGCCCAGAAGATAGTCAAAAGGAGAATAACCACAGAAGAGGCACCTTCTTGCGAGACAAGACAACAAGGGAACTAGTACATGCAATGATGGTTAATACTTCATAAATCAATGACTATCAAAATTTAATGTACATGAGCACATACAACAGTAATTATTGACAAAGTCAATGATTGCAATAATGACAACAGCTATATAATGTGACTTGTCAATAAACACTGGAATAATGTAGCATCTAATGAAAATAATCAATCCTTGAATTAAATCAATGCATTAAATGTCATTAATTTCTCATATACAAGAAGTTGTTGCGTCAATATCCTAGAGATGACGTCAACTTCTTTTAGGGTTAGTATAATAGACAAAGAAGGTCAACGTTTTGAAAATTAGCCAATGAAAATTACAAATATATCAATGTCTATCACTGGATGACCAAACCACAATATTTTCTATAAACAATATCTCAAATAAGGCATGATGTCATCATTTATTGCTAGGTTAGAAGGGCTCCTGCGTCAGGTATGACGCCAGTCCTGGTTAGTTCGCTAGGGTTAGTTAGGGTTTCAAAATTTGAGAGTTTTGAAAGATTGTTTTTGCACAACAAGATCAACGTTGAAGAGAAAACCAGTGCCTTAGGGTAATATGGAGTCAAAAGTAAGGGCAAGATCTCAGGAGGATCAAAATTTAAAGACTAGAAGGTTAGGTTCTATGGTGCTGCAATGGCAGGGACCTAGAATCAAAACTCTAAGGGAAGGAGGCTCATTCTGGTGTTGCTTAAGCAAGGCCTCATGCTCCTTCCTCTTTCTTTAAATACTCTTGGCAAAACGGCTAGCTTTAAAGTGCAAGTCTAAGGGATAAAAGTGATGCAGGATCAAGGCTTTTCAAACCCTAAAATGTTAAAACCCTAGGTGTAGAGTTAACTATCCCTAGGATGTCACCTTTCTTCAACCAATACTTTAATTGCTAACTCAGATAAGGGAGGACAAGTGTAGCAACGACTAGGCTATATCTTCCTTTATCAATGGCTAAAACAAATTTCTCAAGCATGGGGACATATAGCAAGGACCTACTTGTGTTCTTGCTACCTAGGGTTTCAAGATTAAGCAATATAATAGCAATATAATAGAAAATGTAAGAGATTAAACCTACAACCATTCATTTAAGAAGTTTTGCATGAGAAATTCACTTACATATCATGAAGAATGCATCATCAAACCCTAGTTGTAAGCCTTCCAATGAGAGAAACACCATAAAATGCCAAAATAATCCTCCAACAAGAGTTGCGCCTCCCTTCCAAGACCAAGAATACTAAGAAAAAGACTAAAAGGTGATCTCTCACAAGAGAGTGAGTTATGTTATCTCTAAAATGAGAGGCAACATCCTCTATTTATACCAAATCATGACCTTTTAATTAAAATTTAGGTCATCAAAACAGCCGACAAGGCTGACTGTCAAATTTACACTATTTTTACATTAACTGCTAAAAAGATGACATAATATGAGCAAAAAAAGGGACGTCAAGCCCTTTTGAGGGAGACGTTGGCCCTTTTTGGGCAAGCACAGCATCCAGAAACCCAAACGTTGGCCCTTCTAGGGCTCCTCCAAGCTGCCACATGTTCCAAATGACCTCAGCACACTGCCACATGCTCCAAACAATGTCTAGCTCTCTCAGGTGACATCATGTCCATGAAAGGCACACATTCCATCTGCAGTGGGTGATCCCCCCTAGGTCGGGCTCTGCCAAAGTGTCCTGGGTGGAATGTCCTTCTTTCTTCTCGTGCAATGGCTCATCATAACATTGTCCTGTCTCTGCCATCCCAACAACCATCTGATGGGATCTTTAGCCCCATGGAGGTCCGATCTAATCATATCCCCATGTGTACCGGTCCACTGGTACCTGTCCGCCAGTATGGTCCTGCACATCAAAAACTACACCCTCCATGGGGTCATCAGTCCTCGGGATCATAACAATGTCAATCATGTTTCATCATTAAATTTATCAAATACATGCATGGAATCCCTAGCATATCATCTAATAGCTCAAAGACATTACACTGATCTACTATGCAAAGCTGAAGAAATAGACAAAATAACCTATTGGGCCAGTATCCACAGGAAGAGGAAAGTTTCCACAGAGGATCATTCAAGCCATTTTCATGAAGTGATATGGTCTAGGGATGTCCAGACATAGTAAGACCAGGGGTAGGTGTTGTCCATGGGTTCCTTTGTAGGAGGTGAGTTGTACCCATCATGGATGCACTTTTTCCAAGCCCCTTTATTTCCTTTATTCTTTATTTATTGGTTTTCTTTATTTTTTACTTCAAGGTCTGACTAGAGGACACTGCCTTGGTGTGGTGACCAGAGCTGACAGTGTTACCCACTGGTATTTTTGCAGAAATGATAAGGTTGGCTCGTGATGAGACCCCCTTTCCCTTGGCCATGCAACCAAAGGTCATTTCCCTGGCGTGGTGACCAGATAATGGCAATGTCATACTGCTAGATACCTATGAACATAATGGGCCGGCTCGTGATGAGACCTCCCATCCTCTTGGTTAGGTCTTGTTTTTTCTTTGTTATTTTTCTTCAGGTCCCTTTTGTTTCTTATCGAGAGGCCTTTTATTGCCTTCTCGGGGATCCCTGGGAGAAGCATCTCTAGGTTTGATTTCCTATGGCTTTTATCTTTTACCAGTTGCTTTTACCCCCTGGGCCTTTAGCCCCTTCTTCCCACAAGACAAAGTGTAACCCTCAAAGGTCATCCTAATGGTCGGACTAGGGGAATGGGATGGATGTAGGGGAGACAAGATGTAAAGTGATAGTATGGAGGGAGCAGACGATGGCTCTTCAAATCCCCCCTGGTGGCTAACCAAAACCCACAAATACAAGCTTGCTAGGGCACCCCGTAAACCCCCCCAACAATGGTCAAGTGGATTAGTGTAACATCCAAGCAGTCGTCAGAAATGTAAGGAACCTGATGCATACATAAGAAAGTTATAATGATCAAACATGACACATACCATGATACCTTGGAGAAATTATCTGATGGAGCAAGAGTCTTCTCTAATGCAAGTCCAAGCCGATGGTGATGGGAGTTGTTGCTACTAATAGGACAAGTCTAGAAAAGAAGAAGAAGGATGGGCCCTCCAGGGCCATGCCCAGGTCAATCCTGCTCTCGGTACTCCATGTCTAAGACCTGTGGGCCTCGAGACATGATCTCCTAGTTATCCCTAGATATCATGGATAACAGGGAAGACCCAAAAAAATTCTCCCCTAGATGGAGATTTATGTATGGACTCCTCAGAATCAAATCCATTCTTCAACCTAATTGGGTAATCTTACCTTTCCACGTTAGAAGATCGACCAACCAAGTGGCCGACCTGATGGCAAATCATGGTGTTGATCTGAAGGAAGGGGAATTTTAATGCCCCCCCTCCTCCACCTCCTCTCATCCCTTTGTGATATCTTGCAGAGAAATAGATAACACTAAAGACCGGCCCCTGGATGGGGTATTTCTTAGCAATACGAGTGGACATGCAACAGGGAGGCCACCTGGCTAGACCGCCAACTAGCTGGCGTACGATGGAACCCATCCCCCCAACACGTCGCCTCAGCATTTAAGCTCAGACGCCACCACCCTTCAGAGAACTCAATATGGATGTCTCTCACATGCACTCGATGACCTGCATGCCATTTTCCAAGCCATCTTTTCTCCCCCGTTTTGGTTCCCCAACCTCCAAGCACGAGAGAATTCTCCCTCTCTTGATCTCCATAACTCTCCCTCTCCCTCTTTGGAGATTTCTGGTTATTCGACTTTGTGTCCTCTTCCCCAAGAAAACCTCCCCCCTCACCATGCCCCATCTGCAAGGTAAACCAAGGCGAGTATCCACCTGGTACGCTTCCAGTGGCAAGGAAATTCCCCATTCCAACCACACTCCAGTTTTTAATGCTCTCCTCGCTGTGAATCCTTCCACATCTCCTACACACTTCAAATCTCTCGATCCCCTCATTTCTCCTGCTCCTACAGAGCTTATTCGCAAAGTGGACCTCCCTATCTTGGCTCCCATTGTAGCACCAGCTCCCAAAGAGCCAATTCTTGAAGCCACCCAGGATCTGTCACCACTTTCAAATCCTTACTGCTGCCAAGTAGAATGGTTTGACGCCATNCCCCACCTCGTCGACCGCATCCTAGTGCTTCCCCACCTCACCACCCCGATGAAGCCACCTCCTCTCCCTCACCTCTTCCCTCCACCCCGCCCAACTCCCGACCTAGTTTCACATGTGATAAATGCACAAACCGGGGGAAAATCAAATCCTCACTGCACAAATTGACCAAGGGACAGGAGGACGTCCAATCAACCCTCCAAGATTTGTAGAAGAGGGATGCATACGTTGGATTAGGGTGGACAACTTGGTGTCCTTTCTCCAGGATCTCCGACAGGCAATTGCAGAACGCGACAAGGGAAAGATGAAGAAAACCCATGCCTTTGCAGGCCCAAAATTTGGTCCAGGTTTCTACAGCTCTTTTGTTTAAGTTTTTTTAGTTCTTGTTATTAAATCTAGCTCTGTCAAGTTCATTTCAGTTTACAGACACCCCTCGCCTTGTGAGGCACTGCAGTTTTTTGACTATATAGATTAGCATACAGACAACCTGTTTCCCTACATGGCACTGTAGCTTTTGCATGACAAACAAAGTGTCACTTTTTTTTTTTGGAAAAGTGTCACTCTTTTTAGCAATAGTGCCAACAGTGGTTTCCCAGTTGGGCACTGTTGAAACATAAGAAAACCGGTTTGTAACTTTTTCAAGAAGGCTCTAATATATTTACTAACTTACAAAAAAAAAAAAAAAATTGTATATAGAAAATATAAACATAACCATATCTAAAAATCTTAAATCATACTTGGTGATTGATTTCAAGCCAGGCTAATAAGTGTTTTCTTTTCTTAAAATTGATTCCAAAAATGTTTAGGATAATCAAAGTAATTTTAACAAAAATATCATATTTTAACTGACTTTATTCGCTCTTCAAGGTTATAAAGATGCAAAGCATGTTTATTTAAGGAATCCTAGTTGGTTCAGGATATAAATGTTTTTGAAAAAGAACTAAATAAAAGATTATATTATATAGATGTATAAGACAACCTTATATACATCATGGATATTGCTTCACTGTCAGCATGCATGTTCAGTATCCCGATGAAGTTATCTATATCTCCCTTTATTGAATTTACTTTCACCACTTGAAAAACAAGCTTTCATTTAACTCAAATGAGGGAAATCAATATATGAATTTCCTTTCATCATCTCTATCTAATATACAAGGGATGACACATGTTTTTGATCTGATGAAAAACAAGGTCTATCTACAGTTTTAAGAATACTCAGAGATTAGTTTTTTTTCAATTCTAAGTATACCTTCGCCTATAGGTAAATTTGGAAAAAATTATTTATTTCAGAGATGAACCTTGAACAAAGTCGCCAGTTGAAATATGATATTAGGGATAAATTTACTAGGATTAGCCTAGACATACTTTTTCAATTAAAATCAAGAAACATAAAAATATTTGCCTGACTTATTTAAAAAAATATGCTTTTAAGTTTTTAGTGTTAGGATAAGTTTTTTCATTTCTACGAGGACTAATATGATTGAGAATGAAGGATACTATTATTTGTAGAAATAACTAGAGAGAGAGAGAGAGAGAGAGAGAGAGAGAGAGAGAGAGAGAGAGAGAGAGAGAGAGAGAGATATCAGAAGTTTGAATCATCTCAATCTGATAAAAAAAATAATTCACACGAGTTTCTGTGTCGAGAAAAGACTCATGATTTTCTCAGTTCCGCGGTCATATTCTAACCGTTTTGTTTTTCTTATAACTATTGATTTATTTTTATACTGGATATGATCTTATATCCAATCAGAATGATGTTGCAGATCGTCTCTTCACTGCTTCTCCAATCTTTTTAATAAATAATGAATCCATATTTAATTGTGGGAATTATCCCTCACGTCTTTTATAATCAAGCTTTTTCATTTTTACTAAATAGTAAGAAAGGAGAGGAGTTGTTACCTGATTTCCTTTGAAGTTTTGAAAAAGGAATTGTATTTATTCATCACTTAATTCCAGAGAGTCCGAAAAATGGGAAGAGATGAGTGGTGAACGTGATGACCGTGAATGTCTCAATTGCGTGATCTTTACTCTACAAGAAAAGGTTTAGGAGTAGTCATAAATGATTCGAGAGCTCCAAAATTTGAATTTTCAACTTCACGAGCAGATTCAATATCAGGAAATGCGACATCGAGAGGAAATTGTGACTGTAACAAGAGTTGTGAGTCGAAACACAGTTCGTTTAAGCTCTCATCGTTGACAGTTGAGACTTTTGTGAAGATGACGATCACTAATGAACATTCCCGCAGAATCAATTGGGTGTCGACTTTCTACAACATCATCTCCTTTTCCTGAAGAACGTTCACCTCCAACAAATCGTTAGAATGTTGAAGAACTTCAAACATTGACCCTTCAAGAAAAAGAAGAATTTCAATAGTTAGATGATTCTCTGGAAGTAATGGAAGTAAAACACAAGGAAGATATAATTCATATAAGTAGTCATTAGTAGGCTTCAATATCTACTTTTTTATTTATTTATTTTTATTTATTTTCTGAAATTGTGAAAATTTGACAAAGCTAAGCAGAGAGATAGGCAGTCATTCTATAAAATGTCAAGTTTTGAACATATAATTTATGAAATTTTGTATTGAAAGACTGTTATCATGTTTTGATGGTCCTATTCTCCGGTCCTATTCTCCGAAATTTTCATCTATTTTTGTCAAGAGGAGTATTTTTTTATTAACTATTGAGTGAGTTTTATTTATGAAAAGTAAAATATGATTTATTTTTATTTTTTTTGTTGTAGAAAAAAAATATTTTCTTTTTATTTTCCTTGAACTAAAATCGAAACCATTATTTTCTTGAAAACATTTACATAAATTTAGCACTCAAAAATACTTAAATAACTTCTGAAAAAGAAAAAGAAACAAAAAAATTTCCAATGTAAATTTAATCCAATCTGGTATATACAATGGAAACTAAGAAGTAAACTATTGCATAAAATGTTTTAAAAACCTCCCATTGACAGGGGCCTCGAGAATTTCTCCATTTAAATTTTCAAGAAAAAATGAATGTTTCCTTTCAACTGCTGCAATTTTGAAAGGACCAAACCAGAGATAGTCAAATATTCCATGTTTCCCAGCATCTTCTTTTCTGGCTTCCCACTTCAAGACAAAATCTTTAGGAAGAAACTCCCTGTCTTTAGCTTTCTTATCAAATATGTCCTTCATATTCTGAAGCTTATCATCCACTTCATAAGCTTATCTTTAGGAAGAAACTCTCTTGGTATTTCTGAATCTTATCATCCACTTCATTTTTGTTATGCTGGACTTCAATTATTTGATTTATTCTTCTCGTCAAATCATTTGGTTCTTCATTAACATCCTGCCAAATTTTCATCACAGGAAGAGCAATATTAATAGGACGAATAACATATATGCCATAAACTAATTGGAAATGAGACATAGCTATAGATTTCTTGGTGTCAATTTTGTTTTCCCATAGAGCATATTTTAAATATATATGCCAAGCTTTCTTATTTTCTGTCAAAACCTTCTTAATTATCGTCGTTAAAATTCTATTAGATGAATCTGCCATCCCATTTCCTCGAGGATAATAAGTTGTGGAATGACCCAAAATGATATTATATTTTTGACATTTTTTTTTCATAGAAATAGATTTTAAATCTTGTGCATTATTTGTGACTATTTTTCTCGGACAACCAAAATTTATTACTACAAAATTTATTACTATTTTTCTAGGAAATTTATTACTACAAAATTTGTAGCATTTGTGAAAGACACAAGGGTTCTTAATGAACAACTTCACTCTAAATCCATAATAACATATATAATAATAATTGATTGTAATAATGATGATGCTACAAAGATAGGGCCTACCTATATATATATTCCCTTTATGGTTTTTATGAAGAGTCGTGACTTTTAGTCATGATCTTTTATTACATTAATGTTTATTTTACTTTATTTATTATTTTAATGTCTTTATATTACATTATTTATTTATTGTAACATTTCCCTTCCCTTAAATTTTGATTTGTCCTCAAAGCAATGGTAAGGAGGATGTAACTAGCGAAAGTTCTCTGAATCCCATGCTGTGTCTTCTTCTGGTAGATTTTTCCATTTAATTAGATATTCCTTGCTTACTTGAGAACATAATCTCTTATCCCGGGTGTCGATAATGGATTTGGGATCTAAAATGATTCTTCCTTCCTCATTCAACATAGGAAGCATAATTTGCGCCTTTTTTTTTTTGCCCAAATACTCTCTTTAGACATGATACATGAAAAACGTTGTGGATATGACTTTTATCTAGTAAATCCAATTGGTAAGCTACGTGATTGATTTTTATATTTATTTGATATGGTCCATAAAATTTTGGAGCCAATTTATTCTTCCCATGTTGTTTAAGGGATAATTATTTGTAAGGTTGAAGTCTCAAAAATACCCATTCTCCTACTTCAAACTCTCTTTCTGTTTAGTTTTGATCAACTTGTTGCTTTATTGGATTCCTTGCAACTATTAAGTTTTCTTTGAGTAACTGAACAAGTTTCTGACTATCGTATAAATGGTCTTTTACTGACGCAACTTTTATGTGGCTAGTGTCCAACTCCTTCCAAGATGGAGGTTGGTAACCATAAATATCTTGGAATGGTGTCATTTTAGTTGATGTGTGATAAGTGGAATTACACCACCACTCAGGAAGGTGCAACCATTGAAACCATTTATTTTGTTTGTTGGAGATAAAAGAATGAAGATAGGTTTCTAAACATTTATTGACAACCTATGTTTGATCATATGTTTGAGGGTGGTAAGCTAAGCTCATATTATGAGTGGTTTCGATCTGTTTGCAAAATTCTCTCCAAAAATTCCCTTCAAATTTGGCATCTCTATTGCTCACGATAACCTTAGGTAACCCATGTAGTTTGTAAATATTTTTTACAGAATATTTCAGTCATTTTTTTTGTTGAATTTGTTTTCCTTCAATAAAGTGTGCATACTTGGTTAGTCTATCTACTACTACTAATATTTTACCTTTTCTGTCAGATATGGGAAGTCCTTTAATGAAATCCATTGAAATTTCTTCCTTGGTAATGTGTAATGCGTTGAGTAACCAAGGGGTCGACACATTTTCATTATTTTTCCTTTGACAGAGATCACATTCTGCTACATATTTTCAAATAGATGCACTCATCCCTTTCCAAAAAAATAATCTTTGTGCATTATAGTATGTTTTGAAAAATCTGACGTGACCTACACCTGGGCAATCATGAGATTATTGAAGAACCTTGGATTTAAATCTTGAGTTTGTATTTAAGTATATTCTTCCTTTATACCATAAGATGTCATTCTTCCATTTGAACTTAGGGTATTGGTTTAAATTTTTGATTATAGAGCAAGTCTCCGGGTTTTTTGCATACTCGGTTTGGATTTCATATAACCATTATGGAATGGCTATTGATATTGCAAAAACGTGTGTTTCTTCATCTTTTCATGATAGGGCATCAACCACGATGTTGTCTTTTCCTCTTTTATGTAGAATTTCCATATCAAACGTGGAAATTTTCTCTATCCATTTTTTTTGTTCAGTTGATAATGTTTTTTGTTGTAACAAGTACTGGAGACTGTTATGATCTGTGCATATCAAGAACTTACTTCCCAATAGATATTGGCACCATTTTTTTAATGCATGCATGATGGCAAGCATCTACTTGTTGTAAGTGGATTGTAAGAATTATTTTTTATTTAGTTTCCTGCTCTCAAAATCTATTGGGTGCCCATCTTGCATCAATACCGCTCCAATTCCAAAACCTGACGCATCACACTCGATGATCAAAGGTTTGGAGAAGCCAGGTGTTGTTAATACTGGGGTTGTATACATAGTGTTTTTTAAGTTTTCAAAACATTTTTGTGCTTCCAAATTCCATTGGAAAGAGTTTTTATTAAGTAGATTTGTTTAGGGGGTGATTAAATGAGCATAATTCTTGATGAACCTTCGATAGTATCCTGCCAATCCTCGAAATCCTATTAACTTGGATATGTTTTTGGGTTTAGGACATTCTGTGATTGCCATGATTTTCTTGGGGTCTACCTTGACTCCTTTTTTGGATATGATGTGACCAAGGTACTCTAATTCCTCCTTGCCAAATGTACATTTTAACATTTTGGCATATAATTGATTTTCTTCCAGAAGAGATAACACTTGTCCCAAATGCTTCATATGCTCCTCCCATGTTTTACTTTACACTAAGATATCATCGAATAAAACTAAGACATGTTTCCACAAGTATGGGTAAAATAATTCATTCATTGTCGCTTGGAAGGTGGCAGGGGAATTAGTTAGCCCAAAAGGAATCACCTTGAATTTGTAGTGTCCTTCGTGTGTCTGGAAGGCATTCTTGGCTACATCTTCTAGTATGACTCTAATATGATAGTACCCACATCTTAAATCAAGTTTTGAAGAATATCTTGCTCCATGAAGTTCATCCAACATTTATTCAATAAATGGGATGATAAATTTGTTTTTAATTGTTATTTTGTTTAGCCCTTGATAATCTATGCATAATCTAAAAGATCCATCTTTCTTTTGAACTAGCACTACTGGAGTTGCATATGGACTTATTCTTTTCGTGATGACACCACATTTTAATAGGTCTTGGACTAATCTTTCTATCTCTATTTTGTGGTGATGGGGGTATTTGTATGGTCTAACCTTTACTAGGATTGATCCTAGTTTAACTTCAATTATATGTTCAATTCTTCTTTGAGGTGGTAACTCCATGGGAAGGTATTGAAATACCTTCTTTTGTTTTTGAATTAGATCTTGGACATATGATGTTCTGGAGTCATCTTGTTCTGATTCTTGTATTTCTATGTTGTAGCATTGGATGAAGTATGCAGTTGCTCCTTTTCAGATCATTTTCTCCATTTGTTGTGACGACACAACCCGTGTTTGTGGAGGTTGAAAACCATATAATTTATAACCTTTCCCTTGCCACTTGAATTGGATGAAATGTTCCTGATGATTGAATGAGTATGTGCCCAAGGTTTGTAACCATTGGACTCCCAAAACTACATATAATCCTCATAGAGGGACGGTGTCATGTTCTAATTCGAAATTGAAATATTGGATTTGGAGTTTCACCTTATGGAATTTTCCGACATTTCCATTTATTTTGACGTTTGCAACCATTACTTTCATGTCTGGGACTAGATATACAAATAATTTGAGTTTCCTTGCAATCTTGATATCGAGGAAATTGTGGGTACTTCCAGTGTTGATTAGTACGGTGAAATTATCATTTTTGATATGTCCTTTTAATTTAAGAGTTTGTGATTGGGTAATGCATGTGATGGTTGCGAACGATATTATTGGTGTGTTGTCTTCTATGAGCTCTGAAGTGTCATTTTTTCATTTTTTCATTTCTTCATTTATTGATTCTGGTGAGTTTGATTTGTTGTCTTTTTTTGCTTCACAAGTGTACATTTTTTTTGAGTTATCTTCGATCTAGCACCTATGTCTTGGGTCCCATTTCTCTTCACATCATTTACATTTTCCTTCTTTTATCCTTTGGGACTCTAAGATTCTTCTTCTATCTTCACGTAGATTGGGTGGTATGTATTTGTCATTTCATGTGGTATGAGGTACACTCCTTCTTGAGTAACCCTTGTCAAATATTGATTGGACTTCTAGTTTTTCTTTTGCAGCTTTTGCCTTGCATATTTCTATTTCTACCATAGTAACCTCATGTAATCTTAACTCATCTTGGATATGTGGTTTGAGACCACCTATGTAAGAATGGAGTAATTGATCATAATATAGTCCAAATAATCAGGTAGCAAGAGCTTCCCATTGATTTGTAAATTCATCTATGTTGCATTTTTGTTGTAATCTAGTGAGTTTTGAAAAAAAAAAAAAAATTGAGATACCCTAGAATTTAATTTTTTTTTTTTTTTTNAGATACCCTAGAATTTAATTTTTTTTTTTTTTTGAAAGAATTCCAATTATATGATTGAATTCTTCCTTTCCACCATAGATACCAATTGTATGTAGTTCCTTCGAGGTACATGGATGCGTATTTGACCTTCTCTTCATCCCTTTTCATGTTATATATATGGAAACATTCTTCAATTTTGTTAAACCAGGCTACACATTGATTATCGCATACGTTGTATTTTGGGAGTTCTATTTTGGCTTTGGGTGGGTATAACATTAAGGGTTGGTATTGAGATATAGGTTGGGGGTTTTGTATTGAATCGTGGAAGAGTGGTGGTAGATTAGATGTGCTTGAATCATTGGGTTGTGGATGGGTGGGTTGGTGGTGACTCTGATTTTTTACAAGGTTTAAGAGCTCATTATGTTGTTCTTCCTGATTTTGTGTTATAACGGTTAGGTTTTGCTTCAAATCGTCTGTTATTTATCTTTTCAAGTTAACCAAGACTTGTTGTAAGTTCATCCCAAGTGCTTGAAAAATATCATCTTTAAGATCTTGTTTTAGATTGGCTATGCCTTGTCTTAGCTCAGTCCCAAATTTTGCGGTAATTTTTTCTTTAAGGTTAAGCGTTAGATATTTTTTGAGTGCCTCGTTGTTGAGCCTTATTTCTTCTCATAACTCATAGTGAGTTTTTTGTACTGAATTTTCGAGTGATTTTCTAATGCTTTTACATTCCTAGTTTATTTTTTCCACTTGAGTTTTTAATTACGACATCCTTCTAGTGTGTGGGGGTGAGTATTTTTTTCTGCAATTTTGACCTTTCTTGGAAGATCCCCTTTTAATTATTTTAATTAAATAATTGTATGTAATTTAAGGAATATTATATATATAGGGGGTACGACATTTTAGAATATGATTTATGGGGTTGCGACTTTAGAGTATGGGAGTGTTGAGTTGTCGGTGTGGGGGAGGCTACAAGGAGTTCATGGAAGGATGCATGCAGAGTTGTGGAAGAGTGGGGAGGGGGTGAGGACAATTCATGGGGGAGTAAGGAGAGGTCGCGAGGGAGTGGGGGATGTCTGCGAGGGTGTAGATTGTGGGGACACAGACTGTGGGGGAGAATTACAGGGATGTGGGAAGGGGATGCATGTGAGGGAGAAGGTGTGGGGAGTGTGGGGGGTGGAGGGTTACAGGGTGAGGGGAAAAACGTGGAGAGTGTGGGAGACGAGGTGGGGGGATGCAAGTGAGGGGAAAGAAAAGGAGGGGGAAAAAATTGGGAGTGTGGGGGACGAGAGGGATGTAGTGAGGGGAAAAGCATGGGGAGTGTGGGAAATGAATGTGACACGGGGGAGAGACCTGATCTGATGCCAATGTGAAAGATACAAGGGTTTCTTAATGAACAACTTCACTCTGAATCCATAATAAGATATAGAATAATAATTGATTGTAAAAATGATGATGTTACAAAGATAAGGCTTGCCTATATATATTCCCTTTATGGTTTTTATGAAGAGTCATGACCTTTTATTACATCAATGTTTTATTTTACTTTATTTATTATTTTAATGTCTTTATATTACATTATTTATTTATTGTAACAATATTCTGAGTTGGAATAGCTTCTACCCATTTAGTAAAGTAATAAGTAGCAGTTTAAATCCATCTGTGTTGGGAACTTGATTGTGTATGAATATCTCTGATGAAATCTAGGCTCCATTGTTGGAAAGGAGATTCAACTTTAACAAGAACTAAATGTAAGGCATAGAGATTTTTCTTTCCAATAAAAAGTTGGCATGATTTGCAATATCTGACCCTTGCATTTACGTCAGTGAATAACATTGGCCAATAATATCCTGCCCTTAAAATTTTATAAGTTGTTTCTCTCCAAGCATGGTGTCCTCCACATACTCCTTTATGAAACTCATTAATGACACCTTATGTTTCAGGTTTTGTAAGGTAGTATAATAAGAAACCCAAAGGATCCTTCCAGAATAACTTAGCATTGATAATGAAATATTTGATTGCTTGTAATTTTAAGGTTATTTCCTTAAAAGGAGTCATGTCAGTAGGACATTCAAGAGTAAGAAGGTATGAAACTATATTGCTATACCAAGAAGAGGAAGAAAATTTGTCATCAATTTGAATTGTTGGAATTTGATCATCAATTTCTTCAATGTGTGGGAGAGAATTTTTAGACTCAAAATGATTTATTCCCAGGGCTCTGAAATTTGATTCAACAAGTAATTTTTCTAGATCATGTCCTTTTACCAGTTTGGTTGGTTTGACTTCCAAATCATATTATTGAATTTTTTCCAACCATTTTCCCCTTCTTCCATCAGTGTCAGGTTTAATTAGGATATCTTTGACTGTGCTAATAGGTACATATGTGATTATTCTTGAATGTAAAACATATGTCCAGAAATCTTTGAGTGCCTTAACCATAGCATAAGCCTGTTTATCTAGAATATCATATTTTAACTTTGCATCTCTGAGGATTTTACTAAAAAGGCAATAGGTTGTTCAAATCCTTCATCATTTTTTTGTAGGAGCACTGTTGCAATTGTATATTTAGATTCAAAGGAAAAGATTACAAACCTAATCATGACTTACCAACACTGGTTCTTATCCTATATATTTCTTGACTCGTTGGAAGGATGCCTTAGATTTAGTCATCCACTTCACATCATTATCCTTCTTCAACATATCTGTGATCAATTTGATAATTTCAGAAAAATTTGGAATAAATCTTCTAAAAAAATTAATTCTTCCTAAAAATGATTGATTTTTTTTTTTTCTATGAATATTGATCTGATCAATAGCTTCAAATATTTTTGGATCTACTTTGATTCCATCTTTTGATATGATATGTCCTAACAACTTACCTTCTTGCATGGAAAAATGAGATTTCTTAGCATTCAAAGACAAACCAAATTTTCTGCATTTGTGAAATGTTTGTATAAGTTGTAACAAGTGTTCTGTATCAGAATTAGAAAAAAAATTGAGATCATCTAGATATATAACAACAAATTGATATTTTTTGCCAACAAATGATATATCCATTGCTCTTAGAAAATTTTCACCTAGATTCATCAATCCAAAAGACATTTTGTCATACATAAAAGTTCCCCATGGAGTAGTAAACACAATTTTTTCTTTATCATTTTCATGGAAAACTATTTGATTATACCCTGAAAATTCTTCAATCATAGAAATCATATTTGCCCCAACCACCTTTGTTGGACAAACCTACCACACTTGGAGGGGGGGGAGGGTGAATGAGTGTGAGGCTCTTTTTCCCAAAACTTCCCTTTTTCGCAAAACTCCTTAGTTAACATTTAACATTTACTCATTACCCATTGTTGTCATTTATAAACAGTTAGATATGAACATATATCAGCAATATATATTAACAATATATCATCAACAAGTCATCACCACAAGGAACACAAAGAACACAAGATGTATGTACAATTTTTCTTTTTATTATGGACAAAAATCCGGGGGTTTTCCAGCAACAACTGAATAGAGTACAACGCTACAAGAGAACCAACTCTATAATGAAAGACTCAACTTACACACTGAACACCAAATAAGATGAGGCAGCAATCCTCAACAGATTTCAATCTGCAATAGGTACGAGACCTTTCAGTAGTGCAACCCGCGTGTGTACGTGCCCTGGCTCACTACAGCCCACGTGTGTACGCGACCAGTGTATACATTAGCCTGCATATACCTTCTGAACTGATAGGGTTTTGTAATGATCCCAAGCCAATTTTTTCGCTTGAAACCACTAACTACCACTATTGTGTATGATGTGCAGGTGACTTATTGAGTTGTTCAGTTATTAAGGGTGTTCATACAAGATTCATCCAACACATGAAAGATCACAATACATTCAAGATATAGAAACACAAGCAAGGATTTGACCTTTTATTATAAGAAGCATGGAACCAATACAATAGAAGGCAGATATGGAATAATCTTCATATGGACCAATAGATAAGAAATACGAGCTGCTACAAAATGCTCTACCGATACAAAATAAGCCTCAAAAGGCTGAATGAGAGATGAAGACCAATACAAGTAGATCTGAATGCCAGTTCCTCAAGATGGAAGATGCCACGCTCCATTAGAAGGCTGAAACCCTCAATAACTCTGCTCAACTGCAAGAAGACTCTAAATAAGCCCAAACTCTACCAACTGATAGATCTGGGTGATAGGAACACCCTCCTAAAATCTCAAGCCAAAAGGCTAAGGAAAACTCCTCCAAACCCTGAATCCTCTAATGAAGTTGCGCCCTCCTAGATGCCTGGAACCCTAGGTGGTTCGACCTTGATGAGAAATGTCTCCAAATGCCCTAAAACTTCCCAGGAATATAGATTGGGATATGAAAACCCTGTAGGAGAAGTTTCAGACTTAGATTCTAGGTGAAGCTCTCTAGATTTGAGATTTACTGAATCATAGGACGTCCCCTTTGTCTCCAAGTCGTCCCAGTCTGGAACTAAATATCTAATGGTGATAACTCTCCAGAAAAACCCTCAAAATGATGGTTGTTCCCCTGCACATAAAACCCAAGTGAAAGAATGGCCAAAGGTACTTCTGATCAACTGGATCGAACCCTTCTCTAGGTGATGGTGCACCCTTTCTGAAAACTCAAGAACAATACAACCTTGCTATCTTTTGAATCACTAGGTGGAAATATGCTGAGTGTAGAATGGTGTGGAGGAGTCTTTCATCCCCGAGACCAAGATGTGGAACAAGGTGAGTGGGTCTTTCACCACTGAGTTTCTCACAAGGGTTTGTACAACAAAACCCCCAAACTGTATGCTCAAGAGAAATAAAAAGCAAAATTCCAAATCCAGAATGAATAATAGGTGTGCCCAGCCTTCTATTTATACTTTTCTTTCTATTCCTCTATTGAGTTAGATTAACTCCCAGGGTCAACTTCTATTCTTTTATTGAGTTATCTTTTACTCCTTTTAACCTTTTTCTTTAAGTCAACTTAAGAATATAACCTTAGTCTAGTTGACTTTCCCCCTCAGTGTGAGACTATGACCTAGTGGGGATGCCTAGGCCACTGAGTCTCCTCATCACCTCTTTATCAAGAGGTGGGGGACATTACAATCTCCCCTGCTTGAAATTGCTTGTCCTCAAGCAATTCCAAACTTGTTTGTCTTACCACGTGCTCCTTTTCCCATGTGGCATCCTCAATGGGTAAATCCTTCCATCTGATCAGGTACTCCTTGATGCTTCAGTTTCTGAGCCTCTTCTCTTGGACCTCTAATATCTCCTCCGGAATCAAAACAAGATGTCCTTCCTCAACCATGGGGAGGTAATACCTCAATGGATCTGATGTGTTGGCCGAGGGATTTCTTAAGACATGAGACATGGAAGACGTTGTGTATTTTGCTTCCCTGTGGAAGTTCCAGCTCATAAGCTACGACCCCTATCTTCTTGCTGACTTTGTAGGGCCCAAAGAAATGTGGCTGTAGTTTATCTTCTCCGCTCCTTTTTATGGAAGCTTGCCTATATGGTTGGAGCCTTAGGTAGACCAGGTCACCAACCTCAAAAGTATGGTCAACTCTGTGCTTGTCTACTTCGACCTTTTGTTGGTTCTATGCTCTTTGTAGATGATCCTTCAGCTCCCTAAGAATGTCTTGTCTCTGCTGTATCCAATCCTGTACCATAGGTGCCCTGTTGTCACTGAAAGAAATCTCCCCAAAAGATAAAGGATCGTAGACATACAAGGCCCTGAATGGTGACATGCCTATGGACGTATGTTGGGTGGTGTTGTAGTAGTATTCTCCTAAGTGTAACCATCTGGCCCATGCTTTCTATTGTCCTGCCACACAATTTATGAGGTAGCCTTCCACCCACTTGTTGACTATCTCTGTATGTCCGTCCATCTCAGGGTGATAGCTGGTGCTAGGGGTCAAAGCCGAACCAACCAATCTGAATAATTCCTGCCATAATGTACTCATGAACCTGCTATCCCTGTCACTGACAATGGTCTTGGGTAGGCCGTGCAACCTAAAAATCTCCCTAAAGAGTAGTTCTGCCACCTATGCTGCACTGAAGTCAATAGCTATGGCGAAGAAGTGTGTGAAATTTTTCAACCTGTCCACTACTACAAAAATGAAGTCCTTCCCTTGTGTCTTTGGCAACCTGGTGATGAAATCCATGGATATGCTCTCCCATTTGTGCTCCGGAATGGGTAAGGGTTGTAGTAGTCTTGCTAGGTGCATGTGCTCATCTTTGTTCTCCTGACATGTAGTACACTCCTTGATGTGCTTAATCACATCCTCCTTGAGGCCCTTCCATGAGAACCTTTCTCTCACTTTCCTGTACGTCTTGTTGATCCCCTAATGTCCTGCCATTGGTGAGTCATGGTACGCCTGTAATGTCTTAGCCTTTAAGGTTGATCCATGAACCAAAAATATTCGGTCCTTATAGTAGATGAGGTCATTCATAACCTTGAAATTATCATCTTGTACCTTCCCATCCAATAGCTAGCATGTAAATTGATCCTTTGCATATTCCATCACCGGATGGTCTTTCCAGTTAACTGATACCCCTGTCATGGCAAAGATGGATGGCCTCCTGGATAACGCATCAACCACCACATTGTTCTTCCCTTTGACAAATTCAATGTCAAATTCATAGGCCTGTATTCTTCTTACCCATTTATGTTGCCTCTCATTCCAATCCTTCTTCTCCAATAGATATTTGAGACTGTTATGATCTGACTTGACCACAAACACGACACCTACCAAGTATTGCCGGAATTTGGCTAGTGCATGCATGATAGCCAACATTTCTTTGTCATAAATGTTGTAGAGAAACTCGGGACCCCTGAGTTTCTGACTCTCATAGGAAAGAGGGTGCCTCTTCTGCATCAGTACGGCCCCTATTCCTTCCCTGGAGGCATCACACTACAAGGTAAAAGGGAGGCTGAAATCTGGAAGGGCTAAGACTGGGCACGTACTCATCACTTCCTTTATCTTTTCCATCGTTATTTGAGCCTCCTCGTCCCACTTGAAGGCTCCCTTCTTGGTGAAATCATTCAAGGGTGCACAC
The DNA here is from genome assembly GCA_009831015.1 of Picea engelmannii. Classification (NCBI taxonomy): domain Eukaryota; kingdom Viridiplantae; phylum Streptophyta; class Pinopsida; order Pinales; family Pinaceae; genus Picea; species Picea engelmannii. Next base: position 199,652 of record ML799132.1, on the reverse strand, counting down.
AGCTGAGAAAATACTTTGACAAAATTCTTGTAATATGTGCACATGCCTAGAAATCCTCTCAATTCTGTGAGTGTGTTAGGAGTAGGCCATTCCATGATGGCTTGTATTTTCTCCTGATGTACCTATACCCCCTTTTACCCGACAGTACAACTTGTTGTTCTCCTGCTTCTTTCCCAATTCCTCCATAAACCTTTGTAACCAAATCATCTCTTTACTAGCCTCTGTAGCAGCAACATACTCTGCCTCTGTTGTTGAAAGTGCAACAACCTTTT
>ML799132.1:181107-192323 GCA_009831015.1 Picea engelmannii | reverse complement strand
TGAAACAGATTCATAATCTCATGCACATCTTGGTCCCTTTGCTGCCGCAAAGTAGTCCATTGTATGTATTTGTCCTCATAGCTCCCCACGGGATAATATTGTTCCTTGATGGCATCTCAGAAAGAATTCCAAGTGGGTGCGGCCGAGAACAAAGAAGGTTCTCCCTCGCCCTCTTTCTCCGAGTAGGTTTCCCACCAGTCCTTGACATGGGGGGCGGCTTTGAGGTGTGCGAAAATAATCTTTTCTCGATCGGAAAACTCATGAACCGAGAAATATCCTTCTAACAAATTCAACCATCTATCTATGGCATCTGCATCTATTTGGACATCAAATATGGGAATGTCAAAGTTTACTTGTACCTTAAAAGGGGTGGCACCTCCAGAGTGGCTTCTAGATGTCGATGCATCGCCAGTCGGAATCCGTTGAAGAATCTGGGCAAAGTTGTCCATCATCGCGTTCCTTTGTTTCTCGAGGGCCTCCTCGAGCAAAATTTTGATAGGATATCCTACTCCCTCATCTTTCTTTTCTTCCCCCATGGGTGGTCGTCGGGGTTTGTGAGGCTGATCTCGCAAAGGTTCAACCAGATCGAGCCCCAACTCCTTATACCCTGATCTCGTTGGGGACATGCAAAGAAGGATCGAAAATGAGCAGACCGCTCTGACTCCACTGATCCGGATTTATGTAGGAACACAATTAAATACAGAAATACACATAAACGCAGAGATGCAGTGGAAATAAGACTTCATTTCATTAATAACAAATGACTGAAATATGCTTACAGACAGAATGGAAATAAACTAGCTAGGGCGCTAGTAGCTTATCTCTGAGAAGAGATGTGGTTGCTACTCGCATCCGTGAGAAGATGATTACAATGAGGCTCTAGACGCATTTTTACAATAGACGAGAATTCAAAAATTCATAGACATCCAAAAACCTAACCCTAGGAGATGAAGCGCCAAAAGTCATGTGGGCCCCGTTTGGGTAAGTTAGTACATCAACTTCCCGGGGTCGTAACTTTTGCATACGATGTCCGTTTTAGGCGTGTGATAGCTCGTTAGAAAGGTATCTTAGAGGAGATTCATTTTGGGGGATCAATCATGCCTTTGGATATCATTGAGAACCTCGATCTCAAAAAACCTTCATTTAGGCCCTCAAAATGGCCCCAGAAGTTAAAACCTGCTAAAAATAGTAAATTGCCAAAATTTCCAGAAAACTGTTTTGAGCCAGTCGAAAAAGGTGGGTGGCCACCGATATCCACCTGGATCAACACAAGATTAGAAGAGCCCTATCCTCATCATCAAATTCCACTTTTACATAACTTAGTTGATTAGTAATTGTATTAAATTCATTTAAATGATCTGCAACAGACCCACCTTCTGACATCTTCATATTAAATAATCTCTTCATTAGAAATATTGTATTCGACGCCGAGGTTTTTTCATACAATTTGGCCAACGCATCCATCAAACCCTTCATTGTATTTTATTTTGAAATATTGAAAGCCACCGACGCTGCCAGGCTCAGCCGTATCATTCCTAGAGCCTTTCTGTCAAGAATCTCCCATTCTTCGTCCTTCATGGCCGCCGTCTTCTTTGCTACTCCGCTCAATGGTAGGAATAGATCCTTCTGATATAAATAGTCTTCCATCTGCATCTTCCATAACTGGTAGTTTTGGTCATTAAATTTCTCGACCCTAAACTTTCCATCTTCCGACATTGCTCCCACTCGAACCAGGAATCCTCTTTTCCTGCGAGTTACCTTATGCTCTGATACCAGTTGTTAGAAAAACAGGACCGTGGAGCAATAAAATAAAACAAATGTAGAAACAAAACACAGAAGACACACAATACAAGAGAGACATAGATTTATGTGGTTCACCTAGTGTGGGCTACGTCCACCAGAGAAATTGCCAGGTCCTTCCTTTATTATTATCCAGCAAATGAAGGGATACCACCTACAGCAAAACCCGCTGTAACTTCCTCTTCTTTCTCTCACAGTCTCCTCTCTCAGAATACAATATTCACCATCAACCATAGCCGCAATACATTTCCCTCATAAAAGAGGGTTGCCTTCTAGGGAAAAAAGCCCTAACATAATCTCTATCGTTAGATCTGTGACCTTATAATGAACAGTCCAGATTTACAATGAAATTACAATATACTTTTATAAGGCAATTTTTGCTTCGGGGGCTTCTCCCCCGAACCCCCGCTGGGGGCCCGCTTTCCCCCAGACCCCCTAACCGGGGGGATAGGCCCCCCGAACCCCGAAAAGGGGGTACCCCCCCTCTACACTCCCCCGCGTGGAAGAGTGTACATACTTCTGGGGTGTAAATACTTCATGGGTTATAAACACGGCTGAAATAAAGGACCTCTGAATCAGGAAGATAATTAGGCTCCACAACCAACAACAAACTGTCAAGTAAGGGTCTTAACTGTGACTCTACAACCCGTTGCAAAAACATTTCAATATTGAGAGGGGAAAAGGGGTTTCCCATAATTTCTTTCTTGAAAGTTCGAAGACTAATGCAAGTTATGATATTACTAGTGGTCATCGGGGTCGATTTCCAAATTGAGATCCATTAAGGGTGGGCTAAAAAAAACATTCCAGCCCTTAAGAAATCTCTCAAATCCCTTCGAAAGGGTGCTTCGGGTGTAGAGTTAACAAATTCTTGTGTTTTCCTAGCTAGTTTCATGATCTGCTGAAAAAAGACCAGGATCAAAACAATGAGATCCTCATAAGACCAAGTAAAAAACTTTTGACATTCACCAAGTGGTCTGGTGAACCTCATCTCTTTTTTACCAGAACATTGGACATTTATTTTAACATTGGTTGAAGGTTCAAATGTCCTAATGTTCAGGAGGATGGTTTCAATCACCTCCTTCCATAACTCCTCGTCCTTTTGTCTTTCTTTGTTGCCTACAACACTCAAGGAAAACAAACTCTCAAGAGGATTCAAGCCCTCAGGAATCTTATTATTTTCTACAACTTTAATCTCCTCGAGCTCGAGAGGTTCATTTGAATGACAACACAAATGCTCTCATCGATAGGGATGGCCTTCCAAAATTCTTCATTTTCAGAAATGTATGGATGATGCAGAGATTGGAAAGCACAATCAGGCCAGCAAGGCAAGAGTTGTTGAGTAGGAAATGTTGCAAAGACAACTAACTGATCAGCTATTGAATTCAACTCCTTCTTAACACGAGTAATGTTGAAAGATAGAAGGTTCAATAAAAGTGCCCAAATAGTTTGGGAGTATTTTTCCATCATCTTGTCACTAGGAGAGCATGTCTTACGTATCAGGTTCACAACAAGCTCAAAATTCTCGAAAACTGAAAGGTGACCACAACCAAGATTAAGGGCATTCTCAATGCCTAACAACAAAGCTTCGAATTTAGCAGTATTGTTTGAACAAGCAAACTCCAACTTGTATGATATATTATGAATTTTTCCTGCAGGAGAAACCAAGATAATACCAGCCTCGTTACCTTCGTTAGGGTGTGAACTATCAAAGTGAATACGCCATAATTCATCAACTGAATCAATTCCTTCCAGAGGAATATTATCCTCTTCAACAAAGATGTAATACACTCGTACGTCTTCTTCGATATAGTTTACGCTATATTGCAGAACACTCTCTATGTAGGGTGAAATTCTTCCTTATCTAAGGACTATAATTTTCTTACCATTCTGAGGAATGGATAAATGTGTCCCGTCAAGTGAGAGGTATCCACCTATTAGGGCTTGCCAATATCTCCCCAAGATAATTGAATAATTTCTCACAGGCATATCAATTACCTGAATGTTGAGGGTTGTCCTTATCTCAGGATGAGTGCATAAAACCAAGGTTACATCTTTAATCTCACCTATGGTTGTTTGTTGTATACTATTATAGGAGAGCATGCTTCTGGCATTTTCGTTTGTACATGACAAGAATAGCTCTTCCATAATAATCTTTGACATGACACTTGGGCCTAAACCACTATCAATGAGGCAACAATGGGAAATATTATCCATGATCTTTACAGAAATATAAAAAGGGGAGTTTTTTACAGGGTATCTAAATTTATGTACACCTACTTTATTTACTGAAGAATCCTCTTCATCTACATCTTTGGAAATATTGGCTACAACGAAAACTTTTCCTTCCATGAATTGTTTTAGATGCATTTGTTTTTCAGGGACGACAACGATGTCTAGGAGGGTTGCATCTGCTTTGATGTTGGCCAATTGATTGAAGATATTGTATTTAGAAGAGGGAGGAGATGGAGTAATTCTTTGACTCTCAGGAATTTTAAGAACCTGGGACATAGCAACGGTTGAGGAGGAGGTCGGGCTAGAAGAGATGCGAGGAGGATCAAATTTACCCTTGGGAGCATAGGCTTTGTTCCTAGTGTTAATAACCATGACATCCTCTGGCTCTGCAAAGTCTAGGACAATGATAGTAGCTTCTGGTATTTTACCAAAGATATTATCTATGGCACTCTTCTTTACCTCACATGTGGTTTCTTCGTGGTGCTCCTCGCAAAAGTTACACCAACTTCGAGGTAGGATAACCTTAGGCTGAAAATTGTTTTCAATCGGATTTCTAAAAGGGGGTGTAGAAGAGGATGAAGCTCCAGGGGTGAGAGGGGAGACAGTACCCTTCCACTCAAATGCTATCATATGATTGTTCATATCTTGTACTAGTTGTAAGAGAGCAGACATCTCTATCTGTCTAACTGATTCTCCATGGGGAAGACCAGTTCTTTCAATATGTTATTCATACTCTGAGAAAGTATGCAGAGCGGAGCCGAGATTTTCGATGGCCTTTTCCTCAAGCCTATGATGGTAGTGATAAGGAAATGCATTGTAGTAATGCATGAAAGAGGCTTGGTTATGAGGGTGGATAAGTTTGGGTATTTGATTATAAAACTTGGTGAAATGCAAGTTGAAATACCTGATGGTCTCACCATCTTTGTAAGTGACGTTATTGTATTCTCTCAACTTCTAAGTAGGGCTTTTGGATTTCCCATAAGTGGATCAAAACCAATAGATTAAATCCTCCCAAATAGACAGGATCTTAGGAGGAAGGTCAAAGAAGTTGGCCACATCCTTTCCTTCCAAGGAATTGACAAACAAGAGCATGCAAGATTCATTGTTTTTAGCCCCTATGTTATGACAAGCATTAGAAAATGCCACTAGTTGTTCGTTAGTACTGACAGTGTTATTTTCTGAAAACCTAGGCACGTGCTCTTTAAACTTTGGAAGTGGGTGAGTAGCAGGTGCTAGGTTAAGAGGAGAGGACACATGCCATGGTGTGGTTGTGGCATCCTCTTCAAACTGAAAAAACTCGTACTTCTTAATGACTTTGGTGGGGTTTGTAGTAGATTGGACGGGGATATGGTGGATGTACAAGCTACCAATCACCGATGATGATGAAGATTGGAAATATGGAGCACTTCCAGTGCCACCAGAGCCACCACTAGATTTCATCTTGTGGACGATAGATGAGGGAAAGAAAGATGAGTTGGATGAATCATATAAAGTCCTCCTTAGAGTGTTTTATTGGACAGATAACACTATGTTTCTTCTTCCTATTTCAGTAATAAGATTGATTTTAGGTGACAAACCCCTTCTTATTCTAGAAGCACGTGAATCTAAGGACATGAAATAAAGGAAAAAATTGAAGAATCAAAAGTTTACTGTTGATTTCTAGGTTGTCTACATCTAGCCTCCAATTGTTCTTGAGCACTAATATCTCATTCAATCGTTTCCCAAGAATGTTTAAGTTCGGCACGGGTATTGTCAGTGTCTAGAATGGTGTTAAACATGTTCAAAGAAATGTTGGTTTGGTCTTGAAGACTGGGCTCAATATTGAGTTGCCTTGCAACAGGAACAATCATTAATAGAAAAATAATCAAAGAATCAATTTTAGAAAAGAAATATGTATCGATGAAAAATTGAATATAAAATTTTTAACCAGAGAGATATCGAAGATCTCCCTAGTATGGTCGCCAAATAAATGTTGAGGAAAAGATATGAATTGATCTTACTCAATCATTTTTAGACTTTACTTGGCTAAATCAAAGTAGATGGGAATATCACCCTATGTTTATAAACAAAAAAAATAACATCCTAACTCACAAGTATTAATTACGAATGCTTAGGCTACTCTTTTATCAACAAAATGCTTGCTGGAAATTCACTTTTTATGTAATTTTATGAATATAACAGTTGCTAAAATAAATATAAGAACAGAAGTAAAGACACCAATATGATAATCAAGATAGATGAGACATAAAGAAATCCTTTATTTCATTCCAATTCACCAAAGAGTCATTTTCTTTACAAAATCTCATACAAAAATCTTGGACCAAAGTCAAACTTAGGCATCCTTGATGGAACATACAAAAGGACCTCTGACAGAAAACCAAAATTGAACTCTAAAAGTTGGATCATCTTGCCACAGATTGTTGCCCACTCAACTCTTCAAAATAGCCTTTATCAATCATGAAAATTAATTCACAAACAGACAAGTCTACACAGACTATCAAAGATAGATCAACACCTCTGAAAAACATGTGTCTGAATGATTTGATTTAGCTCTGAATATTTCTATCTACAATAAGACCCTGCTATCACAAAAGATAATTAGGCTTTGATGAATATATGAATGAATGAAAACTGAACTATCTCAACACAAACTCAAAGAGCAAACCTTAGCATGCTTTTGCTTCTATCCTCCTTTGTTCCTCCCTTTCCTTTTTCTTTTAACAAATCAAAATTGTTTGAAGAAGTTGAACCAATTCATTACTTAATTTAATTAAAAGAATCAACTAACTTTAGTTAGGGGGGAAATTAAAAATTATAATAAGGGTCATAGATAAATAATAACTAGTAGGTGGGACCCCTTGTGACTACCTTTAGTTCACATCAATCATAACAATCATAACATAACCATTAGTTAAGAAAAAGGCACCTCCTTGTGCCTCCCATTAGCATGTTCACTTTTGGTAATTAAAACTCATGAAATTTGAAATTATTTCAAAAAAATACTCATATATCCAAAATAAACATGTTGTCCAAAAATCCATGAAGTCAACTATCATGAAAATATAGATAACCTAAAACTCAAAAAACCATATTTCCCAGTCTATGATGAAACCTTTCCTTGGTTATTGTTGTCACCTCTTGATTTTCTTGAATTTTCCTTAGGATGTGCAGAGCCTTTAGGATTAATCTCGCTCATCATGTGGGAACAATCATCCCTCAAATGCATCCGGGAAGACACAGATTTTTCAAAGTCATTGGAGGGTGAGGAAGGGGCAGCAATGGCTTTTCCTTTATCAAGTGTATGGTGGGCTTTAGTCTTCAATATCTTGCTAGCATGGGAGGATTTCACTAGCGAGTGGTTAGGGGCATCTTGGACAATGGGGTTCAAAGGCAAAGGAGCAGACAAAGACAAGTTGGGCCAGCCACGATGTTGGGAGACTGTCCGGTGGACAATCTCCTGCCATCCATCATTTTCAGGGACCTCAGGTTGTAAGGATACATGAGTAGGTAAATGGATACCGAGGGCTTGTTGGGATTGGAAGGGAGGTCTTTTAGGCCTAGGTTGGACTATTCCTTGCCCAATCCAATTAAATAATCTGGCATTAAACAATTGGCCAAGCTCTTATGAATCAGGGTCAAAATGTATGGAGAACTTGGGCCTTCTTGGGCCTCGGTTCCAGTTACCTCTACCTCTATTTCCTCACCCATGGCTTCCTCGACTGAAAAAAACTCATCCTGCATGCGTGATCAATTAGAAATAGTATTTTAAATAACCATGCATGACAAATTTTAAAAATATGATATAGATTTTGCTCAGAATGTATCAAACTCATGCAATCCAATCCATACAGATTGTTTTACTGTTAATCAATGAGCAGGGGGGTGAAACGGGGTTCTGGGATATGTGAGGGTTTTGTATTGAGAAAAAAAATGATATAATGAAAGGGGAGAAGCATGGTAATTTCTCAATGAAAACAACAATCAACTATAAATCAAACCAAGAAAACCTCACTGCAATCCACACAAGACACTGCCACTTTCATCCATTTTAACACAAAAATTGTATTGACTGTAATCAATCTCAGAACAGGGAGTGAAAAAGGAATATGGGAGGTGACAGGGTTTCTAATTAGTGGAAAGTGAAATAATGGAAGCGAAGAAGGATGGTTACTGTTCATGTAATTAATTAAGTTATCCATAAAACATTCTGTGAAAGGAGATGCATCAACCATCAATCACTTGACTAAATAATAATTTATGTGTATTTAACAAGTTCACTGTTCAAAAGTTCTGCATATTGCCATCACAAAACAACGGGCATCCTATAAAATTTGCAAGAGATTTTGTTCCCATCATTCACACACTCTGCATTTTATAACAATTTATGAACAATACCCATTTACAATCTGTAACTATCAAAATCAACCACTGCCCATGCATTTCTTCAATCCACAACTATACTCAAAAGTCATGTTCTCAAAATAATAATGAAGTCACTATTACTGCAATAAATCCCATCAAAATGCAATGATATTAGTTAACATATATATGCAGTAACCAAAATAATCAAGACCAAATTGCCACGCCTGAAATGACAATTAAGCATACAACCGACAACCACCATTTAGACACAAGCTATGCATAGGGTAATTTTCCCAGGAAATATAGTTATGCCACTATAAAAGAAAACAATTCAATGTGATTTAAAAGCTGGTCCACCTATCCAACACGACAGTCATCAACAACATGTCTGCTTTAACCAGTGGTCGATTTCAATAAATAGCATGCTTAAAACTCTATGGGTATCTCTGAGTATGAGAAACAAGCTATCCATACCACACACAGTGCACAACTAACAAAACTCCACAGTGCAACATTTCCACTTAGCACAACAAACACATAGACACTGTAATAACTGAACATATCGGCTGAGCCATCGATTTAATATAAGGTTGCTTCGATTTAGTCACACTGTGATCGACTATGTTGTGCACACTCAGGTCTATACAACCAACAAGCACAAGGATGCAGTGGAATACTTTCTATAGTTACCCAGTCCAATAATCATTCGACCCCAAGAAAACCATAGTTACCATGCCCAATATTTCATTTTGAAAAATACCATACACACAATGCGACATGAATGAGCAACACCAATCATTTGTAACCAATGCCATCTATCATCCGAAAATTATTAGTGCAAATACTAGTGACTGTATATCAACCAAACAATTAACCACTGTTGTAGAAAATCAATAAACCAAACAAGTTGTGGTAGCTATGCATACCCACACATCAATCGAATCGGGGCAGAGTTCCTTTCCAGTAACAATATTGAGATATTAACATAAGGAGGGTGGTTGTACCTTTTGAAAGTGCAATTGGAAATGAAGGTTTTATCCTTATCATCACAGATGCAGTAACTAAATTCTATAACAACAGGACTGCCATACTACCAACTGGGCGAATTCGTATTCACAAGTAATCGACCATACATTTGATCCACGATAACCCGTAGCAACTTGATAGACACGACAATATCCTTTACAAAATTCGATACTGGAGGGTTAAGGGTCTACTCTGTAGACAATACTAGGAAATGAAGCCAACTCCTTGTAATGGTGGAACTTTCGAGGCCAAGGGTGTGCACAGAGAGAGAGACATGATTCATTTGCAGACAGGTATCCATGGCAGGGGGCCAAAAAAAAGGGTGACACTCTCATTCGGTCGGGCAATTTATTTAATGCATGCAGGGTATAACCCTCATGTTCTTTGTCCAAACTACCATAGTACTAAGGTGAAGACATGGCCGAGTTAATAACAAAACACTCACTTCGTGACCCTTAGTGGTGGAAACAACCAATGCCAAAGTGAAAAACAACATAGTGACGTAGAAAACCTTCGACCATTAAATCCAAGAAATCCAAAGACTGGATTTAGTGATAGTGCGTGAAGATAGCTATCCACCCAATATTTAAAAAAAAAAACCTCCAACTAAACTAGTAGTGGTAACGAAGAGCTATCAGTAGGATGACCAATAACCTCTACAAACTCAAAAATATTACAGGAAGAACCATCCACTCTTCATTCAATAACCAAAATTTCACATAGTTACAATGCTCAGAAAAAACACAAACCCATACACCTAAGCCAGTAATCATTTCATAACCAGAGAGAAGTCATGCATGGCCAAAAAAAAAGGACATACATGTTAATCGAATTCCTTAAAACGAGATCTGGCTAAGCAATTCCTCTCTGCTAAAATTTTGGAGCATAACACAACAACAATATCGAACAATAACCCGACTAGGGTGGTAGCCAATGGGAAGAGTAAAGGTGCAAGATACCAGATATATAAAATATACAGAACATAAATAAAATGCTAGAAATGGCAGAATAACAATAAAATATCCAGCATAATCTTCACAATACACAAAAATGATACTCGAAATAGCAATAGGAAAGCACTTAGAATCAGAAATAAATGTTCACAGGCCTCTTTGAGGGGGCAACCTCCAGTCGAGCAGCGCTCTGTTACAATAATCTCCAAGCTAGGGTTCTCATACCCTCGCCTCTTATTTATACTAAATATGTCTATTAAGAGAAGCATCTAGAGGAAGATCCTTCTAGAAGTGGAAGCTTCTATTAGGTCTTCTTACATCTGCCTTATTCTATTTTATTGAAAGGCCTTATTAATATTGACCTTTATTACATCCGAATACATTGATCTACCTATGTGCAGGTTAGGACCTTAACATGTCTGCCCCCTTAAAAATAGCCTTGTCCTCAAGGGTTGAGATGTGGAAACTGTTGCAGAATGGTATTTGGTTCCCAAGTGGCATCTACCGGATTCATGTCTTTCCACTGTACTAGCACTTCCTTGATGGTTCTCTGACGCAGGCGACGCTCACGCTAGTCCAAAACTGCTTCTGCCTGTAGCCAAATGGAGCCTTCTTCAACTAACTCTGGAAGGTTGGTTTGAATTTGGCACCTTCTTCAAGCATGTAACATGAAAAACAGGATGTAGCTTCGACTGACTGAGCAGAGCTAACTGATATGCAACTTGTCCCACACGCTTGAGAACTGTGTAAGGGCCATAGAATTTGGGTGCTAGCTTCTGACAATGCTCGACCTTGAGGGAAGTTTGCTTATATGGTTGCAGTCTCAGAAACACCTGATCCCCT
>ML799132.1:157103-177569 GCA_009831015.1 Picea engelmannii | reverse complement strand
AAGTTTCGATTAAAACTTGCATCTTGTAAATCATGTAAATAAACGAGACTTGTATATCTTCTGCTTAAATACAACTACTATAGTTACATTTCAATATATGTACATATATAGTGTGTGTTTAGTAATTAGTTAGTTATTTCTCTATTTTATTCATTTCTTTTAGGATTCTTAGATTGGCTAACGAAGCCATTAAACCCGTCAGAACGAGTTACCCCAAACGGATTGGGTTATTTAGACAACCCCGGACCGGACTCGCTCTTCCAGTTGACGGATGGTCAATTTTGCCCGTCAACAGGACAACACCAATTCCTTTCCCTAAGGCGTCACATTCCAACACAAAAGTCTTTGTGAAGTCAGGAAGGGCCAGAACCGGAGTGGTGCACATGGTCGTCTTCAAGGTTTGAAAAGCTTGAGCAGCTGCTGGAGTCCAAGTGAAAGAGTTATTTTTGAGGAGAGTCGTGAGAGGTGTTGCAATCTTTCCATAATTCTTAACGAACTTGCGATAATACCCTGTGAGGCCCAAAAATCCACGCAAGATTTTGAGAGTCTTTGGGTGCAGCCAGTCTTGCATAGCTTCAATCTTTCTTGGGTCCACCCTGACGCCATCCTTTCCCACTAGATGACCCAAGTATTCTACTTCGGAGGCACCAAAAGAACATTTGGACTGTTTCAGGAAAAGCTGGTGCTGAGAGAGTAGGCGGAGAACTTGATCCACATGATTAAGATGGTCTATCCAGGTTTTTCTATATATGAGGATATCATCAAAGAAAACTAAGACAAAATGATGGAGAAAAGGGCGAAGACATAGTTCATGAGGCTCTGGAAGGTGGAGGGGGCGTTACACAAGCCAAAGGGTATGACCAAAAACTCATAGTGGCCCTCCTGAGTGCAAAAGGTTGTCTTGGGAATGTTGGCCTCTTTCATGTGTATCTGGTGATAGCCCGAGAGAAGATCAAGTTTGGTAAAGAATTGGGCGTCACTCAATTCATCCAGAAGGTCATCAATGACAGGAATGGGAAATTTGTCTTTGATGGTTAGTTTGTTGAGAGCACGAAAGTCAGGACACGTTCTCCAAGAACCTTCTTTCTTAAATACCATGACGATCGGAGAGGAGTAAGGGCTTGTACTAGGACAAATGACTCCAGCAGTAAGGATTTCTTGGACCATTTTTTCAATTTCATTTTTTTGTGCAAAGGTGTGGCGATATGGACGTATATTGGGGGGAAGGCTTCCTGGGACAAGGGGAATGGAATGATCATGGACACCACGGGAAGGGGGGAGTCCTTGGGGAGTGGAAAATATTGTTTGATGTTTAGAAAGGAGAGCTTGGAGGTCTTGGGGCACTGGTGGTGTCTTTGTGGCTTGTATGGCATGGAGTTGGGCAATGACACCCGAATGACCTTTTTTGAGCATTTTTTCCATGCGATGAGAACTGATGATCTCAGGTGAACCAGCAGTGATGCCTTGAAATTTATATTGGTGGCTTCCTTCGTCGAATTGCATGGTTAATTTCTGAAAATCCATGAGAATGGGACCCAAAGTCCTTAGCCAGTCTGCGCCCAACACAATGTCGCAACCGCCCATGTCAATAGAAAACCTATGGGATTTGAGGTGCCAGTCACCTATTTGGAGATGCACATTTTCACAGCGCCCACCACATTTCATAGAACCACCATTGGCAATCATGATTTGGAAATTGTTGATAGCATGGATGTAGCAATGGGTTTCTTGGGCAATGCGGCGATGAATAAAATTGTGGGTGCTGCCACTATCAACCAGAATGATGACCTTTCATTGCTTGATGTAACCGATTAACTTGAGGGTTTCGGGGGCAGAGAAGTCAGTGAGAGCATTTAGGGAAATAATCGGTTCCACTTCGGGAGGGTCGAATGGAGGGATTATGTCAGATATTTCTGGTGACTCGGGCACAGGGGGAGTGTCAACATCTTCTTCTTGAATATCCTCAGAGATGGCCATAAAGAGATTTTGTTCCTTACATTTGTGGCCTGGGAAATATTTTTCATCACAATTATAACAGAGGCCTTTGAGTTGGCGTTCATCCATTTCAGCCCTGGTCAATTTTTGGATTTTTAATGGGGCGGAGGGAGTAGGGGGGTTTATTGGTTTAGGGCGCGGGATAAAGGAAGGCTTACAGTTTTGAGAGGAAACAATTTTTTGTGCTTCTTTAGCTTTTTTGGTAGCCTCCACCCAAGTCGTAGGTCGAGCCATGAGGACATGGGCCCTAATATCCTCCTTGAGGCCACTGATAAAACACTCTCGAAAGAAAGCATCATTCATGCCCTCTGTTCGAAAAGCCAGAAGCTCAAATGCAGTTATGAAGTCTTCGACTGTGCCTGATTGCTTCAATTTTTTCAATGGCCCAAATGGTTGGTGTCAGTGTCAAAGTGTTCATAAAGCTCAGCAACAAATTGGGTCCAAGCAATATATCCTTGACGGGAAGTTTTTCTCCATTTCCACCGTTGTCAGTGTTCTTGATCTAGATGGAGAACACCATACCAGAGTGTGGCCAAGTCATCTGTAATGTTGTAGAGAGAGAAATAATGTTCCATTTGTGTGACCCAACTAGTGGGGTCTAAGCCATCAAATTTGGTTACATCCACCCGCGGAAGGTGTATGTCCCTTTGAAAGTGATGGGGTTGAAAGGAATGGGAAGAAGTTTCACCTTCAGTCTTTTTATGTGCCTCATGAAAAGAGTCATCTGTAGGGATTTTGAGTTTGGTGCAGAGTGATGCAAAGACAGATTCAAGTTGGGTGGTCAGTTCGTGTTTGACTTCCGCCATTGCGGACTGCACAACTACATTTACGAAGGCATTTATGGAGGCATCACGGGAGGCAATAGTATCACTGAGTTGTTTCACTTCTTGTTGGGTCTCAAGTAAACCAACTTGCAAGGTGTTGAAGCGAGACTCTAGTTCTTGGCTACGGGTATGGGCCATGATGATGGGTGAACTAGAAAGGGAGTGGGCGGGGTCAAAAAAATTTGCAGAAAAATGATATGGGTGAATGTGATAAGGGAGAAGAGATGAGTCTAATGGAATAGGTCTCAAATAATAGATGAGTATAACAACTGCAGGGTTATACTTTGGTCTGAAGAATGCTGCAGTGCTGAAATCCCCAAATTTTGAACCAGAGAGTATTTACTTAGCAACGCGAACACAGATGCGCGTTAATAGATCTCGCCGGTTTAATTTGTTTATGTTGTTGTTTATGTTCCCCAAGGGTTAGGTAATCAAGGGTTCTACAGACAAGGGTTTTCCCTGTGCTATAGCTCTCTGATATAAGTGCGGGGTCCAACAATAGTACTCGGCCCAATATCTCAGGGCACTAACTAAGGAGGATAGACCATACCCTTAGCCGTACTACCCGACTACCCAGGTACTAAAGAGTATCTTCCCGAGTGTTGTTCTCGGTGACACTATAGAAGTCTGGCGGTCGATAGGTTTATCTAAAGAGGGCTTCAGGAAATCTAGGTCGATCCGTACACAGGTGTTGTCTGATGCGCTACCACTCGAAGGGGTACCAACAAGGGTTACAAGGGTGGCCAACAGACGTGCGCTTAAGAACCACTTGTATTTCTTGCATGTATGAATCCCTCAACCGCGGGTTTATGCGCGTAACGACATATCTTTGTGGCTTAAAGATGCCGGAATACGTCTCTACCCTGAAGAAAAAAAAATACCCACACTTTTTGCCAAGGAAAGTGCTCCGATACCACTTGCAAGATACCAGATATATAAAATATACAAAACAGAAATAAAATGCTAGAAATGGCAGAATAACAGTAAAACATACAGCATAATCTTCACAATACATAGAAATGATACTCGAAATAGCAATAGGAAAGCACTTATATTCAGAAAGCAATGTTCACAGGCCTCTTCGAGGGGGCAACCTCCAGTCGAGCAACGCTCTGTTACAATAATCTCCAAGCTAGGGTTCTCATACCCTCTCCTCTTATTTATACTAAATATTGTTATTAAGAGGAGCATCTAGAGGAATATCCTTCTAGAAGTGGAATCTTCTATTAGGTCTTCTTACATCCGCCTTATTCTATTTTATTGAAAGGTCTTATTAATATTGACCTTTATTACATCCGAATACATTGATCTACCTATGTGTGGGTTAGGACCTTAACAAAAGGTGATGTGCAGTAAATGCACATCGCCTCCACCCACATCTCATAAACTCAATAGTACATGCCAAAACATTCTCCATTAACATGACTAATCAAACATGTATCAAAACCATCACCACATTAAAATCCAATAGTGTGATCATCATATCCCATTTCACATCATATAAATCAAACAAAATCACGTAACCATCAACGTTCACCACCTTGTCAAATGAGCCACTGATGTTCCATATACCATATGTGGATCGGTCGCAAAATTCAATTAACCATTGCATAACCATTAATACTATCACCTTGCCAAGTGCGCCACCAAAATTTCACACCATAGGCATATTAAACATGTAATCCAATCACAATTTTATAACCATCTAATTTCTAGCTAGGGCTTAACAATAATCATCAAGTATTTTCATGCATGTAGTATAGTTAGGATAGCTTTTAAATATTCCTCTTGCAATTGTTTCTCACTTCCTTTAAGTTATTCACATGTGATATTGCAGAACGAGGTCCCCTTCCTTTGCATTTGTTCTAATATCTTTCCTCTCTCAAAACTTCCTTTCATGTAATTTTACTGACATGTTTGTTATGCAAGTGTGATAAGAACAGACAACAATGATATTAATGAATAGCATAGGTGGTAGTAACATAAGGAATCAACACTTCATAAGCTCAATTCATAATCAATAACAACAATATCTTCATCAACCATGTGAGTCGTGTCTCACATCATCTCAACATCAAAATGAACAGATCTTCTCTCCAATAGTTCAAGGGGGTCCCACCTACTAGTATTATTTAGTTTTTATAATAATAGGCTTTAGAAATACTTTGTGGGTGAAACTTAGTCGACAATTTTTAATCGTGACCACCCCGTAGTGTTATTATTACTTTGGGTGGACAATTGTACAAGATGCCATAGGTAGAGCCGCCTACTACTATTTCTTGAATCTCTACTAAGCAATGAAGTAAGGTCATTTCATAGATCGAGAAGTTCTTCTTCTTTGTGATCCGTGATCACAGTAAGCAGAAGGTCACCACCACATCTGTGGCCTCTACATAGAGCCTCTCTTTGCAATAGAAGCAAGTGGATGGGATCATGTAAGAGTACATATACATATTCTCCTCACCCAGTGGGGTACCGACGCACTGCCAAGTCAACGACCCAATTTATCTAATCCCCAGTGCACCTTTTCCTAATGGAACAGTCTATCGTCTCTTACCGATGGAAAATGAAGAAATCAAGCATTAAATCCAAGAGCTTCTTCAAAAGGGGCACATCAGACCCATTGCCTCCCCTTGTGGAAGCCTGATTGTACTAGTGCAAAAGAAGGACAAGATCTGGCAACTCTACATTGATTAAAGAGAATTAAACAAAATCACAGTCAGAAACTGGTACCCAATTCCCAGGATTGATGACCTTCTTGACCAACTCAAGGGGGGGAATTTATTCAACAAGATTGACCTAAAGTCTGGATACCACTAGGTTCCCATATAACCAACTGATGTCAGGAAGACAACTTTCAAATATAAAGAAGGTCTCTTTGAATGGTTGGTCATTCCCTTTGGCCTAAACAATGCACCAACCACTTTCATGAGGTTGATGGATGATGTATTGAGACCCTTCACCAACCCTTTTGTGGTGGTATATTTGGATGACATCCTCATCTTCAGTAGAACTTGGGAGGATCACATGCGGTATATTTAGTAGGTTTTGAGCACTCTGTGGCAGTACAAGATATATGCCAACTTGGGAAAATGTTCTTTTAACATGAACAAGGTCCAATACTTGGGATACATTGTTGATGATCATGGGGTACATGTCGATCCCTCTAATATCCAAGTCATCTGTGATTGGCCATCCCCGAACACACTAACCGAGCTTCAGATATTCTTGGGACTAGACAATTTCTACCAATGGTTCATGTTGGGATTCTCCCATATTGCATGGGCCCCCAACCACATGACCAAGGGAGGTGGAAGGGAAAAGTTTGTATGGGGGAAGGAACAACAACCGACATTTGATGATTTGAAGCATCACTTGTGCTCATCTCCAGTACTCTCCTTGCTTGATCTGCAACAACTGTTTGATATTGAGACTGATGCATTTGACTATGTTGTAGGCACAGTTCTCACTCAGCATGACCATCTGGTGGCATGCCATAGTGAGACACTCTCAGATACTGTCCGAAAATACCGTACCTATGACAAGGAAATGTATTCCATTGTACAATCCTGTCGTCAATGGAAAAATTACATTATGGGAAAGGAGACGATCATCCACACTGATCACAAGCCTCTACAGTTCATACAGACATAGGGGAAGTTGCAGAATGATGGCCATCATAAGTAGTCCACCTACCAGCAACAGTTCCATATCGACATCAAGTATAAGACAGGGAGCACAAATCGTGTCATTGACTGCCTCAGTCGGCCTCTTGTAGCTGCACTCATCACTATGTTCCATTCCTGTGGACATGAGGCATCTAAGTGGCCCCAAATTTATCAACAAGATCTGGACTTCCACACCACCTATTAGCTCTTGAGTACAGGCGCGAATGTCACCGATATTCACATTCAGGACAAGTTTTTATGCCATCTAGGCCATCTCTGTGTTCCTGCAAGCGAGTGTGCAAAGCTGATTTGGGAAGCCCACTACTGTCGGGTGGTAGGACATTTTGGCATGGAGAAAACTGTGGTCATTCTCCAGAAACTTTTTTATTTTCCAAAACTTCGACAGGACGTCAACAAGTATATCAGATATTGCATTGCCTGTCCAATTGCCAAGCCAACCATCAAGAAGTAAGCCTTATACACCCCTCTTCCTACCCCCAAGAAGCCTTGGGAATCCATCTCTATGGATTACATGTCTGGCCTTCCATCCATTAAGTAAGGAAATGATTGTGTATTTGTGGTCGTTGATTGGTTTTCAAAGATGCCCATCCTCACAGCCTACAAGAAGAACATCACAACGACAGATACTGCCAATCTCTTCTTCGAACAAGTGTGGGTCCATTTTGGGATACCACAAACCATCATCTCTAATCGAGATACCAAGTTCCTCAACACATTTTGGTCGAGTCTCTGGTCATTGTTGGACACCAAACTCACTAAATTCACCACTTTCCATCCCCAAACAGACGGCCAAACAGAGGTCGTCAATCAGATAATTGTGCACATCGTACGCATGTACAACTCTAAGCATATGCATACATGGGATGAGAGTCTCCCCTATGTTCAACACAATTAAAACATGGCTCTCCATAGCTCCACCGGGCATAGCCCATTTTAGGTGGGACTGGGATTCCAACCCTTGGGTCTTGTTGATGTTGCACTGCCTCTGGAAACCACATAGTCAAACTCTTCCCATGTTCAGTATAAGACCGACAAAGTGACCATATTCATTGAGCGGATTCATCACATCCTCTAACAGGTCCAGGAGATTTTGTAGAAATACAATGCTAAGTACAAGTAGTGCCATGATCAACACAAGGTACCACACCAGTTTCAGGTTGGAGACAAGGTCTAGTTACACTTGTAGAAGGAGCGTCTTGCAGGGCCCCATAGGAAGCTCTGCCCACTTCGCTATGGGCCTTACACCATCACCAAGGTTGTGGGTATCAATGCTTTTGGGCTCAACACTCCACCATTCCTTGGCTTGCATCCAGTGTTCAATGTGGACCTACTTCGACCATATTTTCCACCATTATTGGACACCTCAGAGATTGCAAAACAATTGACACCAACATATCTAACCCCGGACTGCATGGAACATGATTTATTAATCAGATAGTGGATACACAGGTCAAGGACACTCACCAACATAAGATCCATATTTATCGGGTTTTCAAGGTAGGGAAACTCCTACACCAAGGCAAGTGGCTCACCCGGGGCCAAATCCAAAAGATTTTTCCTCACCTAATGGGGGAACTCAATGAAATGGAGACCATTGATTCCTAATGGGGGCAGATTGATCTAGGTGGATATTGGTGGCCACCCACCTATTCCAACTGGCTCCTCTTGTCAGTTTTTAGTTCAAAATGTTCTTTTGTACTTCTTTGCAATTGTGATTTATACACTTATGGGGATGTCTGAAGCCCTACACATCTTCCAGGTGGATACTAGTGGCCTCTCACCTAATCCAACTAGCTTATTTTGTATGTTTTCATGTCATCACATCTTGTTGTACTTCCAGGTTCGTTTTGGAGCCATAAACAATGTTTTTCTGGCTCACCACAATAAAATTGTAGACAAAGTCAGATTTTGACAACGTAATGTGTATTTCTCTAAAATATCTTTCCAACAGGCTATCACGTGCCTAAAATGGAGGCCGTATGCAAAATCTACGACCCTAGAAAGTTGAGGTACTAACTTATGCTAGAGAAATTTCTATTTTCGACACACTAGTTCAGTGGGAGTTAATTGACTAGTTCTATTTTAGACTTTCTATTTTTACCATCACTATTATGCATGCATGCATTCCTAAGGAAAGCTAACCAATTGATTTTTTTTCTTAATTATGGAATGTTTTTCCCTATATATGAGTGTATTCCACTCATTCATTGTATTATATTGATTATGATCTATGTATCAATCATCATCTCATTGGAGTAGTGTGAATATATTTTCTCATTCTTCCATATTGAATCTCTTTTCCTTTCTTGATAATCTTTGTTTGTACTTGCTTTAACTAGATCTCTTGTGCAGGTTTCCATGAAACACTGACATGGTATCAGAGCTATGTTTCTTGGAGCAAGCCAGACAAGCCAAAGAATAAGGAAAAGCAGGGTTTCGATGAGCTAAATCAGTGGTCGTAAATTTCAACAATTATTCCTCCCAAAATATTATGTTTTGGAGGAAACGACCACCATTGAGAGTAAATCGGCCCATTTTGGAAGTGGGTTTTCAAATGTTTGGCGATATTCTTCACTGTTTTCTCAGAAATTAAGTCGCAAGATAGCCTCCTAAAACTGATACGAATCTGTGGTCGTACCTTTCTACATTCATTGCTCCCAAAATATTACATTTTGGAGGAAACGGAGCGCGAGGAAAGTAAATAGGCCCATTTTGGAAGTGTTTTTTCAACCGTTTGGCAAGATGATTCACCGTTTTCTCATAAATTAAGTTGCAATATCATCTCTTGAAATGGATACGAATTCTTAATTTCTTAATTTTTCACTTGCAGATTGAGAGTAGATTTTTAGGGGTTCTTAGAAACAGTGGAAGAGATGGATAGGACAACTATTATACATTCAAACTTGGTGGTAATACTCACACCATACAATTATTTTGATTGGAATCCCAAGGAGACATTCCAACTCAAAAGAAAAAGACTATATAATTTGACAATGGTGACAGAAACAAAACCTACATCGGCGATTGAGAAGATGAGATGGGCGAACCGTAAGGATGAGGCCACAGGACTACTTCTTGAGTTAATCTCCACTGATTTGTGGTTTTATGTTTCTGCATGCAAGACTCCAAACGAGATCTGGACCACCTTGGAAGGACTCTTTGGAAAGCAAGGAGAGATGCGAGGTCATATGCTTGAGGTAGAGTTGAATACCTTAGACCCTAAATGTTTTGATAATATACAAGATTTTTTTACTAAATTTAAATATTTTCTATTGAGCTTGGGTGAATGTGCTATTGATAAGTCTACACAAGAGAAAAAAACTTATTCTAACAATCTTGGCCAATCTAGGACCAGAATATGTTGTATATGTCTATAATTTCCACTCTGGCAGATGTCTTCTTGGAACAAATTGGAAAATTCCTACGTTGTCTTAGTTCATTGAGTCTCTTACACAAGAGCAAACAAAACTCATACAGATGGGCTCATGAAAGATCCCAAATCACATGAACTCACCATGCATAATGGAAAAGGGTCATCCAAACAGAATGGGAATGAGGGATATTCCAAACCATTTAATGATTCTTTAGGTTCCAAAGACTCTTCAGATTTGTTGGCAGCCAATTCAATTTTTTCAATTGCCCTTACAGCTGCCTACACCTATGTCTCTTGAACTTCAAATTTCTGTCGCATCTTGCAAACAGAAAACATTTTTATTTCATGCGACATTTGCAATTGGTTTCGATTTATTTTTTCACGACTGAAAGCGTGAAAACTCCTCCATCATTATGTGGATTGTCATGATCTGCTCATTGATATGCTGATTGGTACTTACCTTTGGTTTATTTTCAAAACTATGTCCATTTGCCTATTATCGTTATGATCGCGCAACTTGACTTTGATTTAATTGATAAGGCTTTGAGCATGCAAATTTATGATTTATACTTGATTATATAAGGGTCATGGTGGATTAAAGGTTTTTATATAATGTGATCCTTATGATTTTAAAGCTTTTGGCTTAATCGATTTTGTCTATTGTCACCTTGTTTTGAAAAACTTTGATCGAAACATTGGATTATGTAACAAGCGCATGAGTTTTATTTCATGTTGAATGGCAATGTTTGAGATTTTACATAGGCGCTTGTTACATAATCCAATGTTTTGATCAAAGTTTTTCAAAACAAGGTGACAATAGACAAAATCGATTAAGCCAAAAGTTTTAAAATCATAAGGATCGCATTATATAAAATCCTTTTAATCCACCATGACCCTTATATAATCAAGTATAAATCATAAATTTGCATGCTCACAGCCTTATCAATTAAATCAAAGTCAAGTTGCGCAATCAGAGCGATAATAGGCAAATGGACATAGTTTGAAGAAAATCACTCCAGCCACTTAATAGCAAACCAAAGGTAAGTGCCTTTGAGAAAATCATGACAGTCCAAAAAGATGGAGGAGTTTTCACGMYTKMARKCGTGAAAACTCCTCCATCTTTTTGGACTGTCATGATTTTCTCAAAGGCACTTACCTTTGGTTTGCTATTAAGTGGCTGGAGTGATTTTCTTCAAACTATGTCCATTTGCCTATTATCGCTCTGATTGCGCAACTTGACTTTGATTTAATTGATAAGGCTGTGAGCATGCAAATTTATGATTTATACTTGATTATATAAGGGTCATGGTGGATTAAAAGGATTTTATATAATGCGATCCTTATGATTTTAAAACTTTTGGCTTAATCGATTTTGTCTATTGTCACCTTGTTTTGAAAAACTTTGATCAAAACATTGGATTATGTAACAAGCGCATGAGTTTTATTTCATGTTGAATGGCAATGTTTGAGATTTTACATAGGCGCTTTGATTAAACTTTTGGATTTTGCAATGACATTGGTTTGAATTATTACAGGTGCATATTTAAACTATGGGTTTGTTTTTACATTGAACGATCGTGGTTTCAAACTATACATTGGCACATTGATATAATTGTCCACCGTTCAAACCTTGGGTTGGCCGAATAATGTTAATGTTGGTTATGATTGATTGAATAGGGATGGTATTGTGCCATTAATGTTTTGCATGGCGGTGAACTAACCCACCACCTTCGCACGCGCATATTGATTTGCCTCCTCGTTTAGCGCTTGCAGCTGTTATCCCTATCGATTATGCTCCTGCGTGTTTGATCCAAACCCTACCATAATGCCCGCGCCATGGCTCCAGTTGTAAGGGCTGAGCCCAATGGAAACCAGGCACTGTTAATGTTCGATGGTGCTTACAACGACTTGGAAGAATTCGGATGGCTCCCGTTCATCCGAAGGTTTGATGGCTTTAACCCTGGTGTGGCTCGACAATTTGTGTTAACTTTAGATGGTTGTCGAGCCAAGGTTGGGGATGTGCAGCTGGAGATTGATGAACAATTTCTAAGTTTGGCTACCAGTCTGCCTGCTACTGGACAGAAGTGGTCGAAAAATTGCAAGCTGGAAGATGTCCCGTGGACGTTTCTCTTCCAATCACGAAAGGTTAATTCTTGTGACAAGGGTTTTCCTGCTAACATGTTGAAGCAACGATGGCACGACTTGCTATTGGTAATCAAGCAATTCATCACCTGCGAGGGCAGGTATGGTTTCGTTTTTATGTATCACCCTCGGCTACTTATGGTGTTCATGGGTTTTGAACTTAACATGCCTCACTACTTGCATAGGAGTTTGTTTAAAATGTCCAAAAGGTATAAACACAACCAGGCCGATACCAGCCTCTTCCATTTTGGGTTAATTAAAATGCTTATGGTTTATGAGTTGGGGTTACGTCGTGACTGTTGGAGTGATTTTCTCAGTCGGAATAGCTTTGAGGACTCAAGCCCACCACAGGTTGATAAACCTATGGTGAATGAAAGCAATCCTATCCCCCCTGTGACTTATAGCGTTCTGCTACCCAAACCTCTACCCGACTCACCTATGAACTTGCCCATGTCTGTGACCAAACAGGTTGAAATTGCTAAACCCGTAGCCAAAAATCCTAAAGCTAAAACTGGTGTAAATTCTAAAGGCAATAAAAACACTCGATTAATCTCTCGCATGGCAAGGAATAAACCCAAAATTCCTATTAATCCTGAGCCTATCATGGTCAGTGAAGATTTCGACTCGGAGATTGAACGTTTCCTTGCAAATGAGTATCCCTACTCAGAAGGTCTAAGTGACAAACCCTCATACGAATTTGTCAAAAACCTACCACCTTGTTTGTGGGATGATCCCAATTTTCCAGGCATTGAAATGCCTCGTGGAACCCTCGGTGACTCATCGAAACCCTCTACTGTTCAACCAACTGTTCCACCATGCGATCATTGTGGCTTATGGTTGGAAAGATACTACCTAGATGTGTCGATGTTGCAATCCAGAATTCATGCTCTGGAGGATCAAGTGGAAAAACTCACCAGTCATAAATCTAAGGTGCAACCCACTGACAAGAGACAGCAAACAACAGGGTCAATTCTATTCAAGAACGTCGAGTCGGCTACAGCAATTGTCAATTCGAAATTGGCATAGCCCGAGCAACCTCGCTGGTATGACTGTCCCCTGTTTATATGTGACACATTCATAAGCTTTGTTTACAGCGTGGGTTAGTGTTGACACATAAGCATGCATTGTTGTATATAATTTTGTTTTGATAAATCGAATTTCGTTATCATTTTAGTTTTGATTTGATCCTATTAATCATAATGTGGATTTGATTGTTTAAAATTGGTTGCAATCGAATGTTCTGTTGCATCTATTATAGACACAAAATATTTTGCATTTCAAATTTTGCAACACGATCTATGTTTTGATCCGAATTGGTTATGATGGGTAAACGATTGTTATCTGTTACAGTTTTTATTTACATATGACTTTGACCAGCTCGGATACGGTTTGGATTATGTTTAAAAAAGGTTTTGTTTTATATTTACCCAAATCGTGAATTGATTCAAATCGTAATAGTCATGCAAGTCCCAGCCAGTTAATTCGTTGTGGCTCGTCAACCTTGTCTCTTCCAAATATATAAAAGACATAACAATTGTTAATTCAGTTTGTGAATGACAGGTTTATCTTCTTCATAGATTGAATTGTTATATATAAGTTTTTGCATAACAGGTTTCCCTTATTGTAGGAATTTATAATCATAAGATTGTTATGATTTTCTTTTATGTCTTGTTTGTCCTGTAAAACACTTCAAGAAGCATCACAGCCAATCGTTTTCGAGAAGCTTACGGATTAACTGGTGTGAATTTCTTCCTCCGACCAGCTTAGAAGTCATCATACACAGGGCAGACTTGGAGCGTTTCTAGGTCAACTAGTTTGTTGTTTACTATTTTCATTAAGTAGTATAAGTTTAATTAGATTTATATTAGATTGTTTAATTTCAGTAAATATATTAGATTGTTTAATTTCAGTAATGATTATTTCTTTTTCATAAAATATAAAAATCAAAAAGAGATCCTTGGCTGTCTTAGGGCAGAAAACACATGAGTTTTGCAGGTTTTAATTAAATCTGTAGATTGTTTATAATGTACATTTGTGAATAAGTAATGTTATAGATGATAATTAGATAGTTGATTTGAGTTATTATAATAGTAATTAGTGGATTGTATATAATAGTTAGAATAGTTGTATTTAGTTTTAGTTTAATTAGTAGTTTGTTTTAATTAGATTAGTGTATTAGTTAGTTTAGTTTCTTTCATTTAGTTTAGTTTGTTTTATTTGTTTTGTTTAAGATTACTTAGCTCAGATCAATTCTCTCTTTGGTTTTCTTGAAATACCTTAGAGCGGCCAACAGAGCCGTTAAACTCGTCAGGGTGGTCCATTCCAAATGGATTGGGTTATTTAGACAACCCCGGACCAGTTCCACTCTCCCAGTTGATGGACGGTCAATTTCGCCCATCAACAAATGGCGCTAGAAGGAGGGCCTAAAATTAATTAATGGCACGAGGTGGTCGCAAGACTCCTCCCCCACCTAATCGCACACCCATAGTGACTAGAAGTCGTTCACAAGATAATATCCCCCCTCAAACAACAACTACTTCAACCGAATATCCGCAGATCACAGTTGAGCCAACAACCACTAATCCTACATGTGGTGATTTTCAAGAGATCGTTCGTCAATCTCTTATCAGAACACATAGTTCCTTAGCAAGTCTTAGGCGACCAAACCTCCCGTGGGGTCAACCTTTAGACTTCTCTGATATCAGAGAACAGTTAGGTGACATAGACCACACTGTGAATTCCACAGATCCAAATTCAAATCCTGTTGCAGGAGGATCTGGGATACCTCCTTCACCACCTCCCTCATCTCCTTCCTCTTCTGGAGGAGATTCTTCTTCTGACGAAGGCAAACCACCTTCTCAGCCTTCCATACCCAATTCCCCAATGGCAAATCAGAACAACCCTGCTAGACCCTGGTTGGACCAGGATGTTGTAGTTGTACCTGGAGCCTAGCACCCTTTACCTAAACATCCGGAGAAATGGCTTCCTAAGTTTGATCCCGATTCGAAACAGATAGTTGAAGACCATATCAAAAAATTTATGTTAGCCATCTGACTTCGTAATGTTGAACATGAATATGTTGTCTGTAGGTTGTTCCCTTACACCTTTGAGGGTAATGCGTCCACTTGGTACTTTTCCCAACAGCCCCATACCATAGTGTCTTGGGAAAAGTTTGAGTCATTCTTTTTGGAAAAATTCGGAGATGGAAAACCTCCGGAAGTCTTAGTCATGGATCTTTCAAGTTTAAAAATGAACTCAAAAGAAAAAGTTAAAGATTTTAATCAAAGATTTTTAACCCTTAAAAATAGAATCCTTGTAGACTCTATGCCTGTTGAGAGTCTTGTAATAGCTTACTACACTAAAGCTCCACATCAAAGTATAGCTATTTGGGTGAAAAGATCTAAAAAGGCCACGTTGTTAGAAGCCTTTGAAGAGGCTACTCATATTGAAAAAGACATACTTAGCCTTAAGGACTCTTCTAGCAACGAAGCCAAGACTGTTTCTTCTTCCAAAAAGAAGATTGAAATTCTCACCAGACCTACACAAAACAAAACACAACCTGAAAACTCTGATTTGGAAAATTTAACCAAAGTTGTACAAAAATTGTCTAATCAAGTTATAGATTTAAAAAGGTCAACTGAAGAAGCTTCTTCGAGTAAAGGACCCTACAAACCCCCTTTCCGAAAGCCTTTTCAAACCAACCGGCCTAATCTAAATCCTGAAGACTTAAACCTAGAAAGTTTGCAATGTTCTCTCCAGACAATTCTAGGAGCCCAGGATGACTTGATCCCTCCTGATTTTCCTCAAGAGGAAGTTGAGCAGGAAACAACTCAAGAAGAAGAGTCTTCTCCAAACATCTTTGGACACCTCTCAGATAGTATCTTCCAAGCTAACTTCGAGACTGTGCACCCTTACAACACTAGGAGCAAGACCGCAAACAAACCTCCTGTCGAGAACACTACAACTTCACTTCCAAAGCCATCTAAATTAGTAGAAACTAAACAGAGTAATGCTAGCCCTAAATTAGATTATGATGTTGTGGAAGATCTTAAGAAGTTACAAGCTAACATTTCTATTTATGAGTTGTTGAAATTTCCATTTTTGTTGTAGAAGATGTTGCAAAATATTTCAGACAATGGCAAGAATGGTAATGCCAATGGTAACAAGGTTGTGCAAAGCAAAGCCCCGCAGAAGACTTCCACTAAAAACAATCATGATCCTCAAGATAAAGGAAGCCTTCTTGTACCTCCTGTAAGTAATGTAAATAATGTAAATAACGCAAGTAATGTAGATAAAGTAGCATTAGAAAACGCGAGTAAGAAACCACAAGCTACTACTCTAAGTACTCGCAAGAATGTACCTCCTTTTCTTTTAACTTTTGAAATCTTCAACAGAAATGTGCATAATTGTATGGTTGACTCAGGAGCATCTTCAAATGTGATGCCTTGGCCAGTCTGCCAAAATATTAACGCCGAAGCCGAGCCATCTTCTTTGAAAATCATACAACTTGATCGAACAGATGTTAAAGTTATAGGAGAACTAAAAAATGTATTGATTAGATTATCGTCTAACCCAAAATTTCATCAGGTTATTGATATAATTGTGGTAGACATTCCAGAAGTGTATGGTCTATTTTTGAGCAGGGACTGGTCGAAGCAGCTACATGGTTACTTCACAACGGACTGGTCTCACTTATGGCTTCCAGAAAATGGTAATCCCAACAAGATCAGAGTCAATCGTGAGCATTATCTCAAGTTCACGGTAACAGACTTGAATGACCCAAACGAACCATATACACCTCTGACTGATTCACCTAAAGTCCAAGGGATGGACACCTATTTCGGAAATTTCATGGCTGAAGTTTCACCTATCAATAATCCAGAACAGCAGTCCGAGATCGTGACATATACGCAACCAACAGCTTCTACCCAACAATCCTATGAACCCGATGGAAATCAAATTTGGTCTCTATATTTCGACGGTTCCAAGACTAAAGAAGGAGCTGGTGCAGGCTGCATCATTATAGATCCGGCAAGTAACAAAACATTATTGGCTTGTAGGCTAGAATTTGAATGTACTAACAATATTGCAGAATATGAGGCTTTACTGCAAGGTCTCAGAAAAGCCTTGGACATGCACATTCAAAACCTGGTTGTATTCGGCGACTCTGAGATAGTGGTCAGGCAGGTGAGAGATTCTATACATTGTCTTTCCCCGCCTCTCAAATGTTACCAGTCTGAGGTATGGAGTTTAATGAACAAATTCTCTTCTTTTAATATAAATTCCATTCCTAGATCAAATAATACTGAAGCAGATCTACTCGCTAACGTTGCCTCTAAAATTCTTCCTGCAGAAGGCTTATCCCCAAACGCATTCTCCGTGGAGCTATTGTTTCGACCATCTGTTCCTGACAATATCACAAACTGGAGAGTATTTGATGATGATCAACAGATCATTAACTTTCTGCACATGGAAGAAACCTTTCAAGGCGTTGTGATAGATGAACAAACACACGACGACAATTTGCATGACTTTACGGTAATACCTAATCCGAAATCTCCTGAAGCTCTATCGGACATGGTAAATCTTATACCCAAATCTGTTGTTAGACTAGAAAAATTTTATGATTTTGAAGATAAATTTAAAAAGACGGTCAATTGCAAAACCAACAGTTCCTCATTGTCTTATGAAAAAGTCAATTTAGGGACTAGTGAAAATCCTCAGTGTATCAACTTAGGCTTGGGATTTTCTAGACAAGAAAAAGCTGCGTTTGTTAAATTATTCAAAGAATTCAAGGATGTCTTTGCTTGGACTTATGATGATCTTAAGACATTCGATCCTAATATTATACAGCATGTCATCCCAATGAAGCCCCAAACCTTACCCTTCCAACAGAAGCTGAGGAAAATGCATCCTAAACTAGAACCGACCGTACATAAAGAATCGAATAAACTCCTAAGTGCTAAAATAATTTTTCCTGTTAGACACACTCAATGGGTATCCAACCTCATCCAAGTACGGAAGAAAAATGGGGAAATTCGACTTTGTGTCGATTTCCGAAACCTCAACAAAGCGTCTGATAAAGATAATTATCCTGTCCCTCCCATGGAACAGATTCTTCAACAAGTATCTGGTTCCGAGAGACTATCTTTACTAGATGGTTTCTCTGGATACAACCAAGTCTTGATGTCTCCGCCAGACCAACTGAAAACTACCTTCCGTACCCCGTGGGGCACTTATGCTTATCGCAAAATGCCCTTTGGATTGATTAATGTTGGTGCTACCTTTCAGAGAGCAATGGACATTGCTTTTAGAGGCTTAATCAATCACTCCGTAGTAGTCTACTTATATGATGTGACCATTTATTCTAAAAACAAAGACGATCATCTAGCTCACTTACGAGTCGTTCTACTACGATGTCGTAAATACGACATCTCCTTGAATCCCAAGAAGTCCATCTTCGTAGTAGAAGGGTAAATTACTAGGATTCATTGTGTCTAGTGATGGAATGATTATTGACCCCGAGAGGACCCAAGTCATCGCTAAAATTTCCCCACCTACCTCCAAAAAATCCATGCAGTCTTTCCTAGGCCAGATTAATTTCATGAGAAGATTTGTCCCCAATTTCTCCGAAATGGTCAGGCCTCTCCAGAACCTGATTAAGAAGGACACCCAATATCGCTGGGGACCCACTGAAAACCAAGCTTTCAACGCTATAAAGAAGGCCATAATAGACGCTCCATCTCTCATGAGTCTTGATTTCTCTCAAGACTTTACACTCTATACTTTTGCCTCTGATCGTTCCTATGCCGCAGTCCTAACTCAGAAGAACGCCGAAAACAATGAAGTACCTATCGCCTTTATGAGATCTGCTTTCAAAGGTGCTGAACTTAACTACCCAGTAGTCGATCGACAAGCCTACGCCGTCTTCAAGGCAGTTAATCATTTCCATTCTTATATTTTGAAGTCAAGGACGAAAGTCATTGTCCCTTACCCTGTCGTCATGAATTTGTTAGTGCAAAAGGAGTTAGGAGAGAAAAGAGCCAACTGGGTCACCTCCTTGCAGGAGTATGACTTAGAGATCACCCCAGCTCAGATCATGAGAGGCCAAGGGTTGTGTAAGTTGGTAGTTGATTCAGAAACCAAAAAGCAAGAAGATAGTGATACGTCAGACCTAGAACAACACAATCAGAATTTGATTTGTTGCGCACAAAGCCTTGTAAGTCCTTGGTATGAAGATATTAGATTTTATCTTGAACATGGATCAGCACCCCATCACCTTGACCCTGCCAAGAGAAGACCATTGAGACTAAGGTTTGCCTCCTTTCATCTAGTTAATGGTATACTGTTTCGTTAGAATTTTGATGGCGTACTGATGCGTTGTCTTGAGAAGGATGAAGAAGAGAAAGTCTTACTTGAGTTGCATGCAGGAGAAGTTGGTGGTCACTTCGGTGGTGATACCACTGCTCATAAGGTTTTAAGAGTCAGTTACTACTGGCCAACACTTTTTAGGGATGCCCATGCCTTGTGCCGTAATTGTATCATTTGCCAGAAAGCGTCAGGGCGATTGCAAAAACCAGCCTTCCCCTTGCAACCCATTTCACTCGATTCTCCTTTCCAGCAATGGGGCCTTGATATCATTGGTCCTATTAACCCTCCATCCTCACAACAACACAAGTATATTGTGACAACCACTGATTACTTTACTCGATGGACTGAAGCCGCCGTGCTAAGAACTGTTAATACCAGTCAGGTGATCGCTTTTCTAAACTCGAATATCATCACTCGTTTTGGTATCCCTGATTGTCTAGTCTTTGATAACGCTTCATACTTTTCTTCTCTTGAGATGAGTGAGTTCGCCTTAGAGAAAGGAATAAAGCTGAAGTATTCTGCTAGTTACTACCCCCAGGGCAATGGCTTAGCAGAATCAACAAACAAAAACTTGATCAAAATCATCAAGAGAACGGTGGTTGAAAATCACAAGAACTGGCACAACGCACTGTTGAATGCACTATGGGCTGATAGGGTAACACCCAAAGCTGCTATAGGTAATTCCCCATTTTTCCTTATTTATGGCAGAGAATCCATTTTTCCACCTCATATTATTCTTCCTTCACTTCAATTGTCACAAAAAGTTCAAGAAGAAGATTGTGCCCCTTTAGAAAACCGTATTAACGCTTTGATGAAGTTAGAAGAAGTAAGAACCCAAGCTAAGCATAAACTAGACCAACATCAACAACTGATTAAAAGTTGGTTTGATTCTAATTCTGCTTCTGATAGAAATTTTGAAGTAGGCGATCTCGTCTTAAAGTGGGACAAACCACACGAAGGGAAAGGTGAACATACCAAGTTTCAAAATTTGTGGCTTGGGCCATTTTTTATTGCTGAAAAGTTGGGTCCTAGTTCCTTTCGATTACAGAATCTTGAAGGGCAGCTTGACACC
>ML799132.1:82648-143547 GCA_009831015.1 Picea engelmannii | reverse complement strand
GATAGGATTGAGTACTTTTCTCAGAGTTGGACTTGGCAGGATTTTGTCCCTCCCACCCGCCTCCATGAGTTAGACTTTAGGACTCCCGATGATGTGATATATGTTCTAACTCATGACATTTTTGTGCTTGATTTATCATTGTTCTGGTTTATGATGAAGCACAAAGGCAGGTATCGGAGAGCGTTGTTGGATTGGCTTCATTGGTTGTTTGACTACACCAACATGCAACCAGCAGGTAAGTACAGGTAAGTATCTTGCTTTGTATTTACATTTATGATTGCCTTATATGCACATTTACTATGTATATGTTATTGCTTTACGGGGTGGAAATACCACCCCGTCTTTTGTCGTTGATGCCTTTTGTCAAGTGTGAGCAGGTCACAGGTCTACGCCAGAGATTGTTGAGGTTCTCATGCGCTCTACAGTTAGCACATTTCCCTGAGTTGGAGCTAGATGTTATCCCCGATATCTAGGTATAACTAGGAGATCATGTCTCGAGGCCCACATGGTCCTAGACATGGAGTACCGAGAGTAGGAGTGACTTGAGCATGGCCCTGGAGGGCCCATCTTTATTCTTCTCAGCCAGATTTGTCCTGTCAGCAGTACCAGCTTCCATCACTACCGGCCTGGGCTTGCATCGGAGAGGACTCTTGCTCCATGAGGTAATCGGTCTGAGGTATCATGGTATGTGTCATATTTGATTGTTATAACCTTCTTATATATGCATTAGGTTCCTTTCATTTCAGATGACTGCTTGGATCTTACACTAATCCACTTGACCATTATTGGGGTGATTGATGGGGCAACTTAGCAAGTTGGTATTCATGGGTTTTGGTTAGCCACCAAGGGGGGTTTGCAGAGCCATCGTCCGCTCCCACCATCTTATCACTTTTACATCTTATACCCCGCTCATCCATCCCATTCCCCTAGTCTGGCCATTAGTATGACATCTCAAGGTACACTTTGTCTTGTGGGAAGAAGGGGCTAAAGGCCCAGGGGGTAAAAGCAGCTGGTAAAAGATAAAATCCATAGGAAATAAAACCTAGAGATGCTTCACCCAGGGGATTCCCGAGAAGGCAATAAAAATCCTTTCGATAAGAAACTAAGGGACCCTAAGAAAAATGATGAAATAAATAAATGCAAGACCTGACCAAGAGGATGGGAGGTCTCATCACGAGCCAGCCCATTATGTTCATAGGTATTTAGCAGTATGACATTGCCACTATCTGGTCACCAAACCAGGGCAGTGACCTTTGGTTGCATGGCCAAAGGAAAGGGGATCTCATCACGAGCCAGCCTTTTCATTTCTGTGAAGATACTAGTGGGTAACGCTGTCATCTCTGGCCACCAAGCCAAGGCAGTGTCCTCTTCGTCAGATCTTGTAGTAAAAAGCAATAAAAGAAAGATAAGGCAATAAAAAGGCTTGGAAAAAATGCATCCATGATGGGTACATATCGCCTCCTACAAAGGTACCCACAGACAACACCAGCCCTTGGTCTTACTATGACTGGACATCCCTAAAACCATATCATCTCATTACACATGGATTGAATGATTCTTTGAGGAAACTTTCCATATCCTGTGGGTATTAGCCTAATAGGTTGTCCTGTTGGTTTCCTTAGCTTTGTATAGTAGATCTGTGTAATGTCTTTGAGCTCTTAGATGACATGTTATGGATTTCATGCATATGTTTGATAACTTTAATGATGAGATATGATTTACATTGCTATTATGTCTAGGACTGATGAGCCCATGGAGGGCATAGTCTTTGATGTGCAGGACCATGCCCGGTGGATAGGTACCAGAGGATCGGTGCACATGGGGAGATGATTAGCTCAGACCTCCATGGGGCTGAAGAGCCCATCAAATGGTTGTTGGGATGGCAGAGGCAGGATAGAGTTGTGACGAGCCCTTGCATGGAGAAGAAGGACACCCTCATCAGGACGCTTTGGCAGAGATTGACCTATGGGGGATCAACCCCTGCAAGTGGTATGATGGCTTTGATGGACAGGACACCACCAGGGCAGACTGGACATTTCCTGGAGGATGTGGCAGTGTGTTTGAACCTTGTGGCACATGTGGAAGCTTGCAGGAGGCCCAGAGGGGCTAACGTATTGCCTCTTGAATGCTGATCATGCCCAAAAAGGGCCAACGTCTCCCATTTTAGCTCTGTTTTGACATTTTTAGCATTTTAAGTGACAAATAATGAAATATTGTAAAGTCAGCCTTGTCAGCTATTTTTAATGACCTATTTGTTAATTAAAGGTCATGAGGATGATATAAATTGAGGATGTTTTAGCCTCATTTGGATATAACATAACTTACTCTCTTATGAGAGACTTGCTCTTAGCTCTTGTCTTGGTTATTTTTGGTCTTTTGGAGTGAGGCGCTACACTTGGAGGATTATCTTTGGCATATGCATGGTGATTTTTATCATTGGAAGGTTTACAACTAGGGTTTGATAAGATTTTTCATGAATTTGTAAGTGTTTTTCTCATCAAAACTTCTTGATTGAATGGTTGTTGATTAAATATCTTACATGTATAGTTACATTGTTATTATTATGCTTAATCATTGAAACCCTAGGGAGCCAACACACAAGTAGGTCGTGGCTTCATGTCCCCATGATAAAAACTTGTTTAGCCATTGATTAAAGAAGGTTTAGCCTAGCCATATCTACACTAGCCATTCTTTTTTCTGAGTTAGTTTTTGATATAAGTTGAAAAAAGAGGACGTCCTAGGCCTAATTGAGTTTACACCTAGGGTTTGGACTCTTAGGGTTTGAAAATCCTTGTCCCCAAGCAACACTTTTCAGCCCTAGACTTATATTTTAAAGCTAGTTGTTTTGCCAAAGAGTTCTAAGGAAAGAGGGAGGAGCATGAGGCCTAGCTTTAGCTACACCGGAATGAGCCTCCTCCCCTTAGGGTTTTGACTTGGTGTCCCTGCCATTGCAGCACCATCAAGCCTAACTCTCTCGTCCTTAGATTTAGATTCTCCCAAGCCATTAGCCTTACTCCTTGACTCCATTTACCCAAGGCACTAGTCTAAGAACAAAACGTTGAGGTTTTTTGTGCTTAAACACTCTTTTAAAAACTCTTTATTTGAAACCCTAACTAACCCTAACAATTTTACTAACCCTAACTAGCTAGATGACGTCATGCCTATATTAAACTTTTGATTGGTATAAATATTGCGGCTAGGTCATCCTTTAATTGGCATTGATTCGTTGAGCATTTTCATTGTTTTATTTTGTAAAACGGCCACTCCTTTGCCTCTCAAACTAACCTAATTTAGGGTTGATGTCACCCTTGTAGCAGTAGCAATCTTGATGACATCAAGCCTCCTTTTGACCCTTGTTTAAGTGTAAGACTTTGTGACTTGGTTGGCATTGAAGTATAAATTACTTTCTTTGGTTTAGTGTGCAAAACGTTCACTTTTTTCCTTCCAAAAACTAGTATAGAGTTAGGGTTGACGTCACCTTTAATCTGCATAGTGACGCAACAACATTATTTATGTATGAGCAGATTTATTGCATTGAGAAATGATAAGGATTTGATTTTATGCATTGAATGCCAGTATCTCTTGTGTATTTATTGAAGAAGTGACATAAAATATAAGTTCCATTGCAATCATTGACTTCATCAATAATTACTTTCATTAATGCTCATATGTATTAAAGATAGTCATTGATATTTTGAAGTACTAACCACTGCAGCACATTTCTAGTTTTATTTGCCTTGTCTCGCAAACAGGTGCCATCCAGTGGAATATCTTCTCTTGACTATCCATTTGGCAGTAATCTGTGAAGGGAAAAGCTTATATTTACCTTTGAAGCCTTAAACCCTTGAACCTTTTCCTTTCAGAACCCCAGATTACTAGGGACGTCTCCCTTGGGATTAGCCACCCTAAATAGAAAGAGCTCCCCATCGAGGTGACAGTGGGTGGGGAAGTTCCTGTTACGCCAGTTTGAGCCTTGACTCCAAGCCACTTAAACCTTTCCTACAAACTGTGCGATAACATGGCCAATGGGCAGTCGCCATGTGGTGGATTCTCATTGGCTTATCCATGCCACATGTCAACACATGATTGGTCCAATTGGACTATACAAACTTTCCTAGTTGTCTTGCCAACTAGAAATGCCATGTTACTTGTACGGTCGTACGATATGTGCCACATGTCACCCTTTCATTGGTTGCATGTGTCACCTTTGACTTTTCCCTGACTTTTGATTGTTGAAAAAACTTTGAATAGCCATAAATTTTGCATACAAACTCTTTTTGAGGCTATGTTTGCATCATTGGGAAGTTATCACCGAACTCTACGCATTGATGATATTTTCCAAAGCATTTGGGATGATTAAATTTTGAACAGTTATGAACCATTATGGACCTCTATGGATGTTTCAGATCCTACTAGACTTTTGTGAGCATTTCTGGATCATGGAGAGATTTAATATAATTATTATGATATATTACTAGAATAGAATAAAGTAAAATGATTTAATGTATGAGATAATAATAAAATGTCAAGGGAATTCTTTTATTAAACTTTTGATTTAATATATATAATAAGAGATAATAATAATGGAGACAACAATGAGATAAGCAAAGTTCATAGAGATTAATAGATAAAATGCCAAGAGAGGAGTAGTTAGATGCGAGGAACATGTCTGTGCAACTCAAATGTGGTGTGAGTACCAAATGTCTCTTTAATGCACCAGTTTGTCACCATCCCTATGACAGTGCATTGAAACAACCTTAGATGTACATAATCCTTAGTAATAGTATTGGAGGAGCACCATAGATGGAATTTCAACACTAAACATATAGCGCAAAATAGAACCAACCATCTTGGTTGTGATAGGATGTGAAGAGATCATAGTGGAAGAGATAGTAAAGGATGATATCGATGTGGAAGATCTTGGAATTAGGTTTAGAGTGCATACAACACACCTTGATCGAGATATGAAAAAATAATGGATCCCTCTTAGCAAAGAGGGGGGGCTATAAATCCTAATATAACATCTAGGTCATTGGGAGTTCTCTATAAGGATCGACTGTGAAAATATCTTTGAGCTACAATGTGACAAGCAAAAGGTAAAGTGTGAAAGTGAAAAAAAATGTCAAAGTAACATCCCAAATTTGAAATTGTATGTAGGTGATGCAATAAGTGGTTTGGAAGTATGTTTCAATAGGTAAAAAAAAAATTGACAAAAATAATTAACGCATTTTGAGAATCAACAATCATGATTGTAAGACTCTAGTAATATTCATGCAAACCACAAATTGTAATTGGTCCTTCCAATTGTCTCAACATATGGTGATAAATTCCACTATGAACACAAGATAAGTTATGATAGAAACAATTATAGTGAAATAATTCTTGGGGAAAAGGTCCAAGAGGGAAATAGTGATCTCTCTTATGGACCTTTGCAATCCCATGAAAACCACCTGGAAATAAACTAAAAATTTGGCCACTAGGATACCTCTATGTAAATCATGAACAAGGGGTTGTTGACTTCCAATGATCAAGGGGTGACACATAACTTGAAAGTGTAAGGTACCAGAAGGAAATATCCAGAGAACAAATATGATTTTGTTCTCAATTGTTAGAAGAAATAACAAAATAGTAATCACAAAGACATTGTAAGGTACCAGATGTAATGTAATATGAAAAAACATAAATAGTCAGCAGATATCGGTGGAAAAAAATATATTGAGAAGATAAATACTGGAAATAATACCTTTATTCAAAGAAAGTAATGTTCACTTTCCTCTTCGAGGGGGAAACCTCCAAAATAGCATAGATCTATTACAATAAATATCAAGACACAACTTTCTCATGCCTTCTACTCTTATTTATACTAATTCTATCTTCTAAACAACATTCTAGAGGAAGATCTTTCTAGAAGTAGAAGCTTCTATTAGGTATTCTTACATTGACTTGTTAACTAGGACTTATTAACTAATGTGTTCCTTTATTACATGGAAAATATATTATTCTATCTACGTGAGGGGTTAGGGATGTTAGGTCCCTAATATGCCCTCCACCCTTGAAAAAGAGCGATGTCCTCAAGGCTTAATATGAGGAAATTGTTGCAGAATCATAGTTGGATCTTAGGTGGAATCTTCTAGTGGAGTATCCTTCCATTGAGCTAAACATTCATGGATGGTGCGTTGATGGATACGACGCTTGCACTTGTCCAATACTACTTGTGGTTGCAACCAAATGGAACCATCTTCATCCAACTCTAGTAGACTTGTCTGGGTGTGGCACTTGGTTCCAATCACTTTATTCATGTATGAGACAAGAAAAACATGATGCAGTTGGAATGATTAGGGAAAGCTATCTAATAGGCCAAAGGCCCCACACATTTGAGAATAGTATAAGGACCATAAAATTTGGAGGCAATTTTATTACACTATTAGTGAAGTCTATTTGTATGGTTGTAGAAGAAGAAACACTTTGTTCCCTTCAGCAAATTGATGTTCAGAATGACCCTGATCTGCTTGTTGTTTCATGCATTTCTAATCCATGACCAAATTTTCTTTGAGAGTACAGAGAATGGTTGTGTGTATTGTAAGATTGCGGTCAAGCACCTAAACCTTGGAGACACCCGACATGCATGGGAGAACCAATGGTGTCTTTTTTTCCATAGATTTCTTCCAAGGGAGTCCTATGAGTGGCAATATGGTAAGAGGTGTTGTACCACCATTCAGATAGGGGTAGCCACTGAACCCACTGATGTTGTCTATCAGACACAAAACACCTCAAATATGTTTCCAAACACTTGTTGACCACTTATTCTTGGTCATCAGTCTGGGGATGATAAGTGGTGTTGAGATGCAATTAGGTTCCCTGGAGCCAGAAATTTTCTTTCCAGAAATTACTAGTAAAAGTTAGATCACAGTAAGAAACAATAGAATGAGTCATTCCATGGAGTTCAAAGATATTATCCATAAAAATTTGATCCACTATGGATGTTCTGAATGGGTGTTGAAGAGCACAAAAATGAGCATATTTTGAAAGATGATCCACTACCACCATGATGACTGACTTATTTCCCAATTTAGGTAAGCCAACAATGAAATCCATAGAAACATCCACCCAAGCAATAGGTGGAAGCAGAAGCGGTTGGAGTGTGCCAGAAGGCTTGATAGTCTCACCCTTATTGCATTGACAGGTATCACATTCAACCACAAAATGTCATGTTTC
The DNA here is from genome assembly GCA_009831015.1 of Picea engelmannii. Taxonomy (NCBI): domain Eukaryota; kingdom Viridiplantae; phylum Streptophyta; class Pinopsida; order Pinales; family Pinaceae; genus Picea; species Picea engelmannii. Next base: position 136,332 of record ML799132.1, on the reverse strand, counting down.
ATACCGTCTTGCAAGAAAGAACATTTGACCCATTCATAAGTTTTGGTAAAACCTAAATGGCCCATGGTAGGGGAAGCATGAAGCTCAAAGAGAACTGTGGATTTAAGGGCCAACTTTTTTCTTAAATACATGCGACCTTTATAGAGAAACTCTTCATTATGCCAAGATTATCCTTGAGTAGCTTGGGGATATTGTTGCAATTTTTGGATTATTTTGGAAATTTTAGGGTCTTGCAACCATTCTTGGTGAACATCCTGAAGCTAGTCAATGGAAATGAATGAGAGGGAAAAGAGGGACCCATATTCTTCATATTTCATGTAAAGAGAATCAACAACCACATTTTCTTTTACCTTCTTGTAAATAATCTCATAATCATATCCAAATATATTGGTCACCCATTTTTGTTTCTCTGGGGATGAAATTCATTGTTCCAGGAAGTCCTTGAGGATTTGATGATCTGTTTCAATTTGGAAGCATTGTCCCAATCGATACGGACACTAGAGATCCATTGCATGAAAAATAGCCAACATTTCCCTTTCATAGATCGATTAGATCAAATGTCTCTCTGACCACTATGTGCTGGTGAAAGATAAAGGTCATACATATTGCATGAGGATTGTCCTGATTCCTCTCATGGATGCATCACATTCCAAAACAAAGGTATTGGTGAAGTCGGGTAGGGCCAATACATGAGTAGTGCACATAGATTCTTTCAAGGCTTGAAAGGATCGGTTAGGTGTTGGACATTGGATTACTAAGAGGGGTGTTATAACCCTAATTTGCACCAGACATGCTTACCTGGCATCAGGTCATCTCAGATTCCTTCTTTTCCAAAACACTATTGAACAACTCTTCTTAAAAACCCTTTTATAAGGACCCATGTGCCCTGCTCCATTATTGCACGTGTGTACATGCTAGCTGACCCAATACAACCCACGTGTACCTACAAAAGAACGGAAAAAGGAAAGTTGTTGAGGGAACACACAGCTTTGGGTAAGTTAACTAAACCTTTCGGCCATGCATTGCCGGTCACTCGACCAAATACCTAGCTTCTTCTAGCCTATAAAAGAAGGGTTAGGGGTCCTATTTGAAAGGAGGAGAATCATAGTAAAGAAACTATACCCGATTGAGCATTCCCTTTGTCCCAACCTTTAGCCATTCTTGTGCAAAGAGAAGTATAGAGCAAAGAAGTTGGAAGACAGTGGAAGAAGATCCCAGGACCAGGATAGAGGAGGAGTAGTTGACTTTATCATTGTAAGGTATCATTGTGAAGTTAATAAAATAATTGTTTTTCCCGTCCCATGATATGAGATTGTCATTATTGGAATATTGATTGTATGATTGATTAAATATCTAACTCGTTAGTTCATAGATCAAATGCATGTGGAGTTCTTTGTTTGTCTTTAGTGAATGCAGGTCAGCATTGGGAGGAGAGTTGCAGTCAAAGAAAGACCAAGTGTGAAAAGGGATCGACATCAAACACAAAGAATAAGGTACGTCAACTTAATCTCTTGAGCCTTGTATTTACATATGAGTAATGGGGGTCTAGGCATGGGATGATGGTAAAAAGTAAGAATCTTTAGGTCATTTTTGCATGCATGATCAAACCCTTAGTGCTAGTCCATAGGAGGTATTTCCCACCCACAACAGAATTGGTGACCATACTGGGGATCTCTAGGGTTTCTGGGAATGTTTTTTCTTGGGTATTTTTAAGAATTGGTTTCATTTCATGTTTTTAAAGTTTCTGCAAAAGTCTGAGCTAATAGAGGTACATGTGGCCTGTATAAGGTTTGCACGCGTGTACCCATGCCCTACCTTATCACAGCCCGCGTGTACACGCTGAGGAAGTGTCAGTCGCGTGTATGATTCCAGAAAATTTCTTTTAGAGAGGAAGTCATCCTCTCCCCTGTCAGAAACAATCCTTCTCAGGGGTTTTCTAGAACTCTTTCTAGTCTTGGTTGTTTGTAGTCTATAGCTTAGGTTTCACCTCAGATTGATTTATTCTATGAAGTTTTCCTTGAATGTTTTTCCCTTTTTCTGTTAAAGTAAGTGTCTGAATCTTCAAGAGATCCTGGTTCTTAGTACCAGTAGTCTCTTCCTGGGTTGGATTGCTTGGCCTTTCATTTGTCTTAAGAGTTTCAGAGATACACGCGGCCTGTATAAGGCCAGCATGCATGTACACATGCCCTAACTTTACACAGATCGCATGCAAATGTTTGTTGTTGAACTGTTAGCAAGCATGCCTGTGAAGAAAAATTTTGTTTAAGGAGAGGCAATCATCCCATCCTTTGACAAGAGTTATACCTCTCAGATTTTTGGGTCTCTGTCATAGCGGTCAGTAACTTAGGTTTGATCACAAAAATAGCTTTCTTTTTAATTAAAAAATTTTCCTCAAAATTTTCTTTTTATAGGGTTTTTAGACAAGTGTGAGACTCTGGTTTTAATTTGCTTGTGTGTTATTTTTAAAAGTGACTCTTTGCGATCTGTGCTTAGGCCAAAAGTTTTCTTGGTTTTTACTTGTTGATATTTTTTTGTTTGGTTAAATAGTGTTGTTTTGCATTAGTAACCAGGGAAAAGTCTTTTCTTTCATAAGTTATTGACGATTTACTTAGATCATAAGTAGCTCATAGTCGAGTGAAATCCTTTTTTGAGTTTGTTGTTCAAATATCTTAGAAAAAATTTGGTTTGAAAAGTTGTTTAAAATTTGAATCAAGAGAAGTTATTTTGTTTCCATCTTTCTCTTTATTTTGCTTTCGTCTTTCAAACATCACTAGTTTCACTTTCATAACCTTTGACTTAAGACAAGCCATAAAAATTAACGCTAAATATAAAATTCATTAGACTTTTTCTGTTTGTAGGCTCAACCAACTAGTTTAGGGTTAGGGCCTTGAATTAGGTTGGAGAGGAAACTCTTCAAGGCCATTAAATCAAACATTGGAGTCTGAGTTAGGGAGTGTCAAAGTCCAATATCTTGAAATTTATCTAGGACCCCTCTCTAAAACAGGGGCTAAACATGAGGTCGTGTGCGGAAAGGTAGCAGAGATAACCCCTCCAAAGATGGACCAATCGTAGTGGAGAACACATATAGAGGGCTTGGCTTTGGATTTCGTCGATTGCATTTGCCACGGAGCTTTGTGGGTCTTGAATCCATTCAAGGTCCTCAGTTGTCTTCCGAACCACTTGCCTTCAATACCCTTGACAAGTTTCAGGCTTGATACCCTGCTCATTGTGGTATACTCGACTTTCAATTGTACCCGCCCGGTGACTATTCGCACGTTGGTAACCTAGTTTCCTATCTTTTTAGAGACATACGCAGGTGACTGCGGGGGTATACCATGGTACCTAAGAAAAACATCAGGCCATGCTTTGTATATTATACCTAGAGGGTTCTTTCGTGTTCGAGTTGCACTTGCACCGGTAAGTTGCTCTAGTGTTGGTTGTTGTAACTGTTCTTCCAACTAGTTTATTGTTTGTTTGTTTTATCTTGGAGGGACCTTTTTAGTGTGTGTTGTTTTTTGAATGACTAGAAAGCCCTAGTGTGTTTTTTATCTTCTCACATAGTGGAGGATCATGAGCTCCATCAGTCACAAATGATTCAGGGCCTATCACCGGTTACACTAGAGCCACCTCCGCCACCACTAAGGCGAAAGCTAGACCAACAAGGGTCTTTTGAAGCAACCAGGTCACAAGAAATTGTATCCAACCAACATCCGGAGGAAAAAATCATTTTAGACCTTGGAGTGAAGCTCTTGGTCCATCCGAGACTCCAACCACTGATCTTTTGGCACCCATCATTGTATTGATTCACCCTTACAAGTGCTAGATAGTGTCGCACGCAGCAATGGAAACAAATGTTGCCACTTCTTCTGAGAATTCTTCAATTCCCACTACAGTTGTCACCATAGGGGATTTTCCACCTCCTAACCCACCGTCACCAGTCTGAGCCACCACGATCTCGATCACCTCTACCTCGATCAGTGATCCAATCCCGTCTATGGCAACGGCCACTGCCCCTTTCACACCGAGTGCGACAGGCCCTTTGTTCTCATACAAGATGCCTAGCTCAGGTACAAGTCTTGTACTTTCCTACTCCACTTTACATACTTTAGGTCTAGGGGCAGGGAGCTATAATTCTCCTCTAAAAGGACATATGGGGGGCACTTCAGCTCCTTTTAATGATTTCCCTTATGGGGGAGATCATATACCTCCTTCGTCCCCTTTGCTCGGTGGCACCCACCAGTAATCCGTTGGGCCACCCACGCACCATAGTTTATTTGGAGCAGGGATTCAAGGACCACCTTCTCATAATATGTCGATTGGTTCGACACCATTTTCTTTGTTTGGTGCATTTGGTAACAACACTTTCTCGTCAACTGCTTTCCTAACTGGGGGAAACCCCGATTACGGACAACCTATTCCTGTGCAAGGTACTACTCCTACACAGGGGGAAAACCTAGGAACTTATTCTGCATCAGGACCTTGGAATTCTTGGCAGGGATCAGTTCCCTCATCAAGAATGTTGATCTAGGGAAATTCTTTTCACAACCAATGGAACCCCGGACAAGGTACTATGCATATGTCCATGGGATCGGCATGGGGAAACCCTTCCCAAATCCCTCTGAATGTAATGCATGCCCAACCATCTACGTCCTATTTTGGGAATCAATTAATAATGTCTCCTCACACGCAGAACCCGTACGTTGGTCATGGCCATGGTTTTTACCAGAACCCAGGCCAATAGCCGAACGTTTCCTAGCAACCTGGTGCCAGTCAAACTCCAAGTCCCTTTTTCCATGGTTATCACCAACAACCCAAACTACCTTTCCTGAAAACCTTGCATTTGCCATACTTGACAAGGTTGTTGAATGACCCTATCTATAATGATCTGTGTTGGCTCCCTATGCCGACGAAGTTTCCTTCGGACATACCAAAGTTCGAGGCCAATCCTAATGAAGATCTAGGAGATCGTGTGACCACCTTCCATATTTGGTTCTCGTCTAACTCGTTGAAAGACGACTCTGTACAGTTGTGATTGTTTCAACGTACTCTCATTGGGAGTGCCACGAAATGGTACATTGAGCTCGATCTCTCAAGATACTCTTCCTTCGGTGAATTGGCAATGGATTTCCTAAACCATTTCCATTTACCTATAAGATACAACACTGGTATAGAATTGCTAGCCAATTTCATACAGACAAAATAGGACCATATCTCTGATCACATATGAGAATGGAGATGCTGAAAGAGTTTAATTAAGGTGTCAGTCCCACCAGCATTCCTGCTTGAGTGGTTCCTTAAGTCTTTGGTCCCATAGTTATCCAAAGACGTCGCGACGTCGGGAGTGTTTTTCAAAGAAGATGCCATCATGAGAGATCAACAACTTGAGCTAATCTACTCTCGGTCTAGTTTATTATACGAGATCTTGCCAGATGCACCATGATCAATACTTGATAAAACCAGACAGAGAGTTGGACCGCATGCCGATGGTATTGTGGGTTCAACACAAAGAAATCTCGTTGAACAACAGACGAAACAATTGCAACAATTGTCCATACAGCACACAGCGGCCAGCCAGACAACTATTCTGGCTGCTCCACCTACCCAAACACTGGATGTACATAGCATGCAATTGACAAATCCAAAGGCCACCCAGCAGCCCAAAGGAAAGAGAAAACAACGAAAGAAGGGTAAGGGGGATAAGAAACCCACTAATAATGCTGGTGAGGTCAACACTGAAAAACGGAAGGTGAGGTATCCATGCAACCTATGCACGGAAGACCACCCGAACCACCAATGTCCTCGACTTGTAGAGGCCTAAAAGTTTGTGACACAACAACAGCCTGTTGTGTTAACCAATCCATTTCAACATGGGAAAAACCTAACCCAATCCTCTACAAGTGCGGAAAGGGGCAGTCAAGGACCCTCTCCATTTTCGAATAATCTTGCATCTATGAATGTATATATGATGAAGGGTGATGCTTTTATATTGACTAGAGCGCATGACTACAGTAAAGAAAGCACTTCTGAGAAGGGCAAAGAAGCTGAAGTCCCATCTCTTCCTCTCCAGATCAAGAATACTTTGGGCGAAACAATGACACGCATCCCAAAAGACACGTTCAAGAAAGATTCTCACAACCCAAACGCAAGGGCCACCCAGAACTATTATGTGGTGGAGGATTTGTCTCAAACCCCGTGTGTGTTGTCTACTTTGGAGGTCCTCTAAATCTACCCTTCCCAGAGGAAAGCTCTGTTAGCCGCTTTAGGATCTACCGAGACTTGTAATCCATTCATAATTTTCCCACACCATTCATCGACCAGATAATTAATGAATGTGCAGGTTGCGAGGCCTTTTCTTTCATTGACAGTTTTTCGAGATATAATCAAATACAAATCAAACCTGAAGACCAACACAAAATGGCATTCATTTGTCCATGGGGTACATTCGCATATCGTAAGATTCCCTTTAGTCTCAAAAATGTTGGAGCGACCTTTCAGCGGGCCATGTATTTTTCTTTCCATGATCTCAAGCATATAGTCGAGGCCTATTTATATGATTTAGCATCTTGATCTCGCAAGACAACGGATCATCCCACACACCTCCGACTTATCTTTGAGCGATGTCGCTACTTCTGAATTCGCTTGAATCCAAACAAGTGCATCTTTTGCATAACATCAGGACATTTGTTAGGTTTCATAGTGTCAACAATAGGGATCATGGTCAATCCTCTCAAGGTTGAGGCAATAGTTCAGTTGCCTCCCCCACACACAATCCTTCAACTTTAGATTATATAGGGAAAGGCGAATTTTTTAAGATGTTTCATCACCAACTATGCTGAGATCACAAAGGTATTTATGTGCTTACTGAAGAAAGATGTTCCTTTTCATTGGGACAATGTCGCTCAACGCTCCTTCGACGCGTTGAAACATGCCCTCACAACTGCCCCTCTGCTTCAGCCACCCAACTATAACAAAGATTTCTTATTATACCTGGTTGTCGCAGAGTCCACCATCGGCATGGTCTTAGTTCAGGAAGATGATTTTCTCTCAGAATATGTGATCTATTACCTGATCCAAGGCCTAGTCGGACCAGAACTTAATTATTCTCATGTCGAAAAACTTACATTGGCAGCAGTCCATGTTGTTGAATGGTTTCGTCATTATGTTATGTTTCATAAGACCAATGTCATTTCCATTGTGAATCTGTTTCAATACGTGTTGACACGATGGGTAATAGGCGGAAATATCAGTAGATGGATAGTCATCCTCCAAGAATTTGACTTAGATTTCATTTCAGCGAAATCCAAAAAGTCATTGGTCTTTGTTGAACTTATTTTGGAACTTCCGGTTGAGTTAGTTGATGTTATGCCCAAAGAGCCGCCTATCATAGGAGATATGTTTTTTATCACATCTTCAGATCCATGGTACGGAGATATACTTATCTATATCCAGACTTTTAAGTGCCCCACCTCTACTTCTCTTGATGAGCGTCACCGTATACGCCATCAGGCCAAGAATTATCTCATACTCGACGATACATTGTATCGAAGAGGTGTAGACTACATCCTACGTCGATGTCTCACTCACGAAGAAGAAGTTATCATGCTTAACAATTTCCATACCGGAGCATGTGGCAGTCATTTGTCTGGGTTGGCAACAACCCTAAAGATTTTACGAGAAGGTTACTTCTGGCTGATACTAATCAAAAATTGTATCGAATCGGTCAAGAAGTGCCACCCATGTCAGATCTTCTCTTGGAAGATGAGGGTACATCCTTCTCCCATGTTTCTTATCATCACAGTTGGTCCCTTCACCAAGTGGGGTATTGATTACACTACATGCAACCCTCCTTCAGCAAGGGGGCATCGTTATATCATTGTAGCCATATAATACTTCACGAAGTGGGTCAAATTTATGCCAATGTTTAAAGATGATGGAGAGACTACGACTCTCTTTTTATTCAACCAGATAATAGCAAGGTTCGGTGTCCCGAGAGAGATTTTCACTGACCATGGCAATCACTTTCAGAACCATATGATGACCAAATTAACATCAAAGATTGGATTGTGGCAAGAACATTCGTCACCCTACTATCCCCAAGAAAATGGTCAGGTGGAATCTATAAATAAATCTCTAAAGACCATCCTACACCGAACGATCAACTCAGCCAAGTCAAATTGGCATTTGATGTTATACTCGGCCATTTGATGTTATACTCGGCATTATGGGATTACCGAACGTCTGTTAAGACTGCAACCGATTTCTCACATTTTCAACTTGTTTACGGGATGGAAGCAATCTTGCCTATCGAATGTCAGATCTCGCCCCTAAAGTTGGCAGTACAGTTATTTCTAGACACTTCTCCACTTGAAGAATGGTTATTATACCTTGAGCGGCCCAATGAGCAGCGTCGTGATGTGTCCCTGGCCAATGAGGCTCACAAACATAAATTCAAGTGTCAGTATGATCATTTTGTTCGTCCTCAGATTTTCTCTGAAGGCGACCTTGTCCTAGTCTATGACCAAGATAAGGACCCCCTGGGGGAAATAAAATTCAAACCCATGTGGTTCGGACCTTTCATCATAAAAGAGGTTCTAAAAAAGTGTGCTTAGCATCTGGTTGACTTTGAGGGAAATGCTTTGGCAGAGCCTATAAATGGGCTCTACCTCAAGAAGTATTACTCATAGGTAGGTCACCTTGGGTAACTTTTTGTAACATATGTATAGTCTTTGTACTATTAATTTCTAGTTTCTTTTAGTATTATGGACGTGTCATTTTTTATGTTATCTTTTGTCACTATGGCAGATGTCAAGTGAATCAAAGGTTTTCATTGGGTACGCAGACGGTGCTATCCGGCACACTCAGAGGCTTGCCTCCGTAGCTTGGGTAATTTTTACACCTCGAGGCCAGTTATTATCTTCTGAAGGTATATGCCTAGGTGACACCACAAACAATGTCACTAAGTACAGTGCAGTTATTGAGTTGCTTCGTGACGCCCTGTCATTTGGTATCTCTCATCTCCGGGTCTATTTAGATACTCAGATGGATGTGTCTCAGTTAAATAGAGTCTACCGTGTTCATGATCCAACTTTACACCGACAATTTCTTAGGGTACGTCTCTTAGAACGAAGCTTTGATTATATTACATATTTTCATGTTCCTAGGAGATTAAACCAAGCTACAGATACTCTAGCTAATCAAATTTTAGACTGGCATCTTGCACACATATAAAAAGACATACACATAAACATGTAAATACATTTTTAAAGGAAAATATGATCCATAAGACACAAAAATACATAAAAATCCATACATAATATCATAATCATTAGAGTACATAGGTGGACGCAAGAGCCTCAAAAATATGACCAGTAACGAGTCATGGGGCTTATGCCCTCAAACAATATATACAGGTAGTTCTCTCGGCACGTGAAGAGTCTAAACTAACTAAGGTCAGGGCCTGTGGGCCTTGTTGTAATGATCAACAACATTTTCCAAATGCCGAAACAGTCGGACCCACGTTCGTGGTGCCCCCACTACATGAGGTTTCCCCCACTAGAGTCAAATATCTATGCATTTAAGCACTGGACTACACAGTTCATCTGTGCACAGGACGCCTAATGTAGAGCCGCAGAACCAGTCATCCACCCAATAAGAAACACAATCGTCTGCAGTGATAAATCGGTGATCTTTCTTATTGGCACATAAAATATCGATCGATATGTACCAGCCTCAAAATAAAGTCCTATCAATTCTGATATGTTACGAGGCCCCAAAGGAAATTTCTAAAAATTGATTGGTTCCCCTCTCCTGGAGAGGCCAGTCAAAAATTATATATCCTTTGTAGTAGGTACTAGTGACTTCCCCTCTAACATAAAGGCCTCTGCGTCGGGATGCCAATAATCAACCAAGGCATTCAGTATCCTAGGTTGTGCTCGCATAAAAGGACATAGGAAGAATTTTAGCAACCCACATTGCATTAAGCAAGCAACAACATTGGGGTCTTCCCTGACCAACGCACTAATCTCCTCATGCTCTCTTTCCCTCCAGTGAACATACATCCTACAAAAAACCAAGTTCAGGAGGGTTACCCTTTTTTTTTTTTTTTTTTNATTAAATAAAGGGTCCAAGCAGGTTGTAATGATGACAGTCACATGTACACACGTGCAGTTTTTTCTCTACCCGAGTGTACATGCAGCCTGTCATAAGACAACCCGCGTGGACCTAGGGCCGACCTTTTGAGGGTCGATGCCCCCCAAAAACTTGAAACTAAAAGAATAAATAAATATTTAAATTGCAAGAGGAGAGATTTTATACTTACTTGGTCCAAGCAGATGGTTGTTTCGTCCACCGAAGCTCCCAGAATCAATTCTTTTCACAAAGGGGAAGTTTTGGCTTTTAGTCAATTTCTGAATTAACAATGGTAATAATGAGCTACCAGCTTCTATTTATAGAATTTTTTGGCCCTTTTTTGTCAATTTTCGGACCCTTTTGTCATTTTTTCTAAACTAAAAATCATTTAAGATGGTTCAGGAGTTTTCTTTGGATGATCAAGCGAGGTATTCCTTTGGGTATTTGGAAAAATTTTGAGATTTGGGCGTTTGGGCGGTCCTTTGGTAAAAAGTCATTTTTTCCCAACTCGTTGCATTTAAGTCAGGATTCCATCCCCACTTTCTACATCTCATTGTCTTTTCTGCTTTGCCATAGGATCGATCCCACCGAGTTGCGACACAGAACCCTCATTACTGCTTTAGAAGTGTCGTAATTTGGTGGTAGAGCCTATCATAACATGGATTCCCTAGGTATATCCGGGTTGCATGACAGTGTCCATGTTGTCATTGACAACTATAGGCTCGAGAGTCCTCCATAGTTTTTCCCTGATTACGAGTTTGAGCTTCATTTTCATGATTCATTTTCACACTTGACCTCACCCTCGGGACTCCCAAAAAACATAACGGGTCTTCTTTTAAGCCCTTTTCAGACCCTCTAAACATGAAAAGATTGTCGAGCGATCTTGTGACCTTACACGCTCGTTAAATGAAAATTTGAAGTCACATTTGTCCAGTGGTAGTTTACCCCTTTTTCGGTCTGGACGGTCAACTATACGAACAAAGGTATACTCTAAGGAACTCTAGTTCTCTAGAAGAGTACCCTCAAGTATCATTTTAACCCTTTTTCAGGCATGAGGGACTAAATGTACGAAAAAGGAACCCCCATGGAGTCCATAGTTAAGCTCTTTTCAGACTCCCTAAAATTTAAAAGATCACCGAGTCACCTTATTCTTTCGCACTCATTAAAATGGTCTAGAAGAACATTCTTGACTGAGTCCATAGTTAAGCCTTTTTTAGACTCCTTAAAAATGAAAAAATGGCCAAGTGATCTTGTCTTTATCACACTCATTAAAATGGTTTTGAATAGACATATTTTCGGTGCTAATTTACCCCTTTTTCGAACCAACTAGACTACTTTCGAAAAAGGTACCCCATCGGAGTCTCCTTTTACGTTTTTTCAGACTCTCTAAATATGAAAAACCGTTGAGCTTACCTTCTATGGGATCATTAAAATTACATCGAAGGACGTTACCATTGTGTGTTCTGTTAACCATGTTTTCATAACTGCGTCTTTGGTCTAATGTCGACTCCATGTTGCTCTCAACTAAACCATCTAAAGCATGCCTTATACGCAAGCCCTGTAGCACTTTGCCTTTGCGTCTTGACACCTTTGGTCCCAAGAGGGATTTTTCCTGAGTGTCCTTTCTTTAAACATCAGTCTTGTCCTTGCACCTCGAACTTGTATGTTTGCGACACTCATTCCTCCTTTGTAATGTAACATTCTTTTATTCTTTTTCCAAAATTATTGAAAAAGACAAAAAAATCAAATATACCCCAAAAAGAGGAAGGGAATAGTGGTTTCTTTGTATTGGAAGCATAATGAGTCGCCCTTGGATAAAGCACATCAGTTCGTTTGTCCGTCAAAATCTAGGATTTAATACGACCTTAGGAAGATTTTCTCGCTACATAGAGTTGTGTCCTCCTCTGTTTGGTTATCCTTCCAAACATATGGAGAGTTTGCGTTACCTCCTGCGTCGTGAACTTATGTCAAATTCTATGTTGCCTGAGTCTCATCAATTTTCGTGCTATTGTTCAAGGTAAGTTTTACCAAGCCTCAGTCGGCCACTCTGCAATTTGTCCCTTGCCATCATGTCTGGCCATCCCAAAAGTCCAATCAAGTCTTTGTTCGAGATCAATGAAGCCTTCAGTCTATTCATCAAGATCCTCTAGTCCATGACCGATGATCCATCGAAGTCCTCTGGGTAGTGAATTTGTACACTCATATTACACTCCTACCCAAGTTTTGAATATTTTGAAGTTGTTGCTCGAGCTCTGAAGACCTCATCTCCAACCATCAGGCCTCATCAGCCTCTAGAAGATGGATACTCTACATGTATATCTTTTTGATTTTGAGATGTAGCTCCACTGTGTATTGCTCGTGGCTACACTTTATATAGTTATATGACATGGATCTACAGTGTATTTGATTGGTAGCCATGATTTTATTTCATCCCGAGCATGGGTATGCCCGCCTCAATGAGACAATTATTATTTTGTAGAAGGCACCTCCCGATTTGTGGTCCCTAGGCTCACTTGTTTGGAACATTGGTGAAGATTGTTAATGTATTTTGGTCATCAGATGCTCTTCTGACCTCACACATTAGGGGGAATTTGTTATAACCCTAATTTGCACCATACATGCTTACCTGGCATCGGTCCATCTCAGATTCCTTCTTTGTCAAAACACTGCTAAACAACTCTTCTTAAAAACCCTTTTATAAGGACCCACGCGCCCTGCTCCATTACTGCACGCGTGTACACGCTATCTGACCCAATACAGTTCGCATGTACTACAAAATCATGGAAAAGGGAAAGTTTCTGATGAAACACACAACTTTGGGTAAGTTAACTAAACCTTTCGGCCATGCTTGGCCGGTCACTCAACCAAATACCTAGCTTCTTCTAGCCTATAAAAGAAGGGTTATGGGTCCCATTTGAAAGGAGGAGAATCGTAGTAAAGAAACTATACCCAATTGAGCATTCCCTTTGTCCCAACCTTTATCCATCCTTGTGCAAAGAGAAGTATAAATCAAAGAAGTTGGAAGACAGTGGAAGAAGAGCCCAGGACCAGGATCGAGGAGTAGTAGCTGACTTTATCATTGTAAGGTATCATTGTGAAGTTAATAAAATAATTTCTTTTCTCATCCCGCAATATGAGATTGTCATTATTGGAATATTGATTGTATGATTGATTACATCTCTAACTCGTTAGTTCATAGATCAAATGCATATGGATTTCTTTATTTGTCTTTAGTGAATGTAGGTCAGCATTGGGAGGAGAGTTGCAGTCAAAGAACGGCCAAGCGTGAAAAGGGATCGACATCAAACACGAAGAATAAGGTACGTCAACTTAATCTCTTGAGCCTTGTATTTACATATGAGTAATGGGGATCTAGGCATGGGATGGTGGTAAAAAGTAAGAATCTTTAGTTCATTTCTGCATGCATGATAAAACCCTTAGTGTTAGTTTGTAGGAGGGATTTCCCACCCACAACAAGGGGGGTGAATCACTAATAGATAAATTTTATCCTTTTTAACCATAAAATGAAAGTTTTATATCAATGTAGCATTATCATCCAATAGTTGTAGAGTAAATAAACAATGAACAAATGAGCAATCATACACATACACAGTACATCAATGTTCTTACATGGAAACTCAAAGCAGGAGAAAACCACTGAATTTTTTTTCTTATATGTCTTTAATAATTGCATTCATTGGAAGCACCAACTTCCTTTGTTTTCTAGCTGCAACTAGAAGGAGGCTCCAACACCCTGGTTTCTCAGGCTACAACTTGAGGGAATATCCAACTCCCCAATTCTTTGGATATGAATAGAAGGAGGATACAACCCCCTATGTTCTTCGACTACAACCGGAAGGTGGCTGCAACCACATGTCCTTGCCCCATCCAACCGCCCTATCGTAGAAGTAGAATGATGGAACCATTGTCACACTATCACTATGAGATATATTGTTGTAAACTTGTACCAATCAATCTACACCAAATAACCTGTAATCAACTTGTACCATAAACAAGTGCATCAACCATGCACCAACATATACCTCAACCTATACCATCAACAAGTGCATCAACCATGCACCAAATATGTACTAATCATGCATCAAATACACATAAACTATGACTCATCAAGATGTACTAACATCATCAACTATATGCCTCATGTATGTGCCAACTCATCAACTACTTGTCTCAACCATGTACCCAACATGTACCTCAACCAAAATCCCTCATCAATTTCATCATCCAAATCTGATTTGTAACTTTATAATAGACCTGGTGTATATGATCACATACCTGCAAACCTTCATTAACTTTAACAACAAGAGACTAGCATTTTCATCAAACTTTACTTTAGTCTCACATGACTAATTTTGGATTAGTCAACAGACCTAACTTGAAATAATCATAACTATGTACCTTTAATGAATAAATATATGAAACTAGTACACAATGTTCTTCATTGTCTTTTATGAAATTCCTCCATATTTCACTACTTGGAACCTCTCAGAAAAGGAGTTATAGCAAAAATGGCATACCTTGTTGAATTATGGCTTATTCTAGAAAGAAAACTTGTAGAGTGTTCCCCGCATGGAATATTTGTTCTGTATATATGAAAATGGCACACAGAATACTACCAACTATACTCTAACCAATACATTTGGCCATACTGAATTAGGATCTATTATGAAGACGTTATGATGTTTTTGCCCAAAACACATGTTTTAGACTAGTTACAGGTCTAGCCACAAACCCTATTTTCCACAGAGTGTAACTACTTGGATATGTTTCTTCAACGACCTCCATATTTCGTATTCGAAATCATTCTAGAAAAAACGTTATTGCGAAAATGGTGAGATGACCTGTAAATAAAATACCTTAGAAAGCATCATCAAACAAATGTATCCTCCCTTGAATTTCAGTCTTCTTTACTTCACCTTCCCTCTGCAATTCACCTTAGATATATCCTTTGGTTACCTCAGTCACTTGTAGATATTAAATATGCTCAAGTGTAATTAAAATGAGATACCCTTACCTCTTATTTAGACTTTTATGTAGCTTCCTCCCAGGGTTACCTTCTAACCATCTTAAACCACTTTCCTTATTTTAGGGCTAACCCACTTCTAACCACTTGTCCACTTAGTAATTTTTCCATTAACTTTATTATTTAAATAATTTATTTTGTATCCACTTCGACTTATAGTATACTCATCACTTCACTTTATTATTTAAATAATTTCTTCTTTGCAACCACTTTGACTACTTTGACCTTTTGGGGTTTCTAGATGACTCATGAGGGTTCTGCAACTTCACATGGCCATAACTCTCTAACTGTGAGGAGTTATGTGACATTCCACATACCACCAAAAATGGAATGACATGTACTATCCATCTAGAATATTCTTACCTTAAAATATATTAAAACTCATACCATTATACATCAAACAAACTTGGGTCCATTACCCAAACCTTTGTGCTACCATAATTCACTATCATACTTTCTTCAAGGGTTGACATAAATGAAAACCAACCCAAATAATAAACAATCTCCCCTTTTGGCATTTATGGAAACACTATGATGAAATACTAAAGTCATATCACTCATGCTCCCCCTGGAACCATGCCTCTGTTCTCTTTCTCAAAGCATTTACCTTTGCATCTGATACATCTCTCCCCTTTGTCATCAATGGAAAAGGTATATTTCCATCTGGGGTTGCTTCCCCTGAATTAACTATTTCTGAAACTGATCTCCCAACCTGACCTGTCCTCTTTATGGTGCTTCCTCGTGTAAATCTAAGACATATAAGATAAGCATTCAAAATAATTCATTTTACAGTAGAGATTACTCTAAGTCTCTGGTGAAGATACTCAAAGGCTTCCCTTGGAAGTGGTTTTGTAAAGATGTATTCCACTTGTTATTTTGTGCCCACATATTCAACTCTGATGTTCTTTTCTGCAACATGTTCCCGTATAAACTTATACTTGATTGGAATGTGCTTAGTCTTGGAGTGCATCACCAGATTCTTTGAGATAGTGATGGCACTTGTATTATCACAATATATTGGAATGGGTTCATCATACTCAACCTGTATATCTGTCAAAGTTTGTTTCATTCATAATACCTATCTACAACATCTTGTTTCTGCAATATATTATGCTTTGGTTGTAGATAAGGATATTGATGATTGTTTCTTGCTTATCCAAGATACTAAACACTCACCCAAGTAGAACATTTCTCCACTGGTGCTTCATCGGTCATCAATGCAACCTTCCCAATCTGCATCTATGTGGGAAATAAGTGATATATCCTTTCATTTTGGATACCATAATTCAAACTCTTATGTTCCTTTGAAGTATCTGAAAATCCTCTTCACTACTAATACATGTGATTCCTTTAGTGTTGCTTGAAATCGTGCCACCTATCTAACTACCTGCATTACATCTAGTATGGATGTTGTCACATATAGTAAGCTACCAATCACTGACCTGTATTGCCTCTGGTCTGTATAATTTGAATCATCATCTTTTCTCAACTTGCAATTGGTTTGCATAGGAGTGGTAACTAGTTTGCAATATTCTATTCTCAACCTCTTTATCATTTCTCTGATATACTTATTTTGAGAAATAAAAATTCCTAGGTTGCTTTGATGTATCTGAAGACCCAAAAAGATGGATATTTATCTGAGTAATGACATTTCAAATTCATTCTACATATCCTTTGAAAACATTTGGCTTAACCTGTCATCAGTACTTCCAAAACTAATATCATCAACATAAACTTCAATTAATAAAATACTATCTTGAGTTACTTTGATGTAAAGGTTGTTGTCTGCACTTCCTTTTCTGAACCTTGCATGTTGTAAATATTTATCCAGTCTAGAGTACCATGCTCTAGGATCTTGTTTTAGACCATACAAGGCCTTATTCAATTTACACACATAATATGTGTTCTCTGACAACTGAAATCCTTTTGGTTGTTCAATGTAGACTTATTCTTCAAGTTCCCCATTCATAAAAGTTGATTTCACATCCATATGATACACTTTAATATTCTTGGAGCGTGCATAAGCTAAAATCAGTCGAATTTCTTCCATTTTGGCAACTAGGGAAAATGTCTCTTCAAAGTCAATTCCTTCAACTTGTGTGTATCCTTTACATACCAATATAGTTTTGTTCCTTGTAACCTTTCGATCTTCATTCAAATTATTTCTGAAAACCCACTTTGTGTCAATCACATTCTTATTCTTTGGTCTTGGAACCAATTCCCAAGTGTCATTCTTCTCTATTTGATCCAATTCTTCATTCATGGCCTTATTCCATAATTCATCCTTGTTGGCCTCTTCGAAACTTTTTGGTTCAATCGTATATAATAATTCTAGGTTCATTTGTTCTAGTGAACGAATTATTTTTTTAGTCTCAACTCCTGCATCTTTATTTCCGATAATCTGATCTGAAGGATGGTTCTTTTGTACTCATTTGCTAGGTGTCTTTGGAGGCACTTGTTGAACTTTCTCTTCTACTTCTGTCTAATCCTCTTCATCTTCCCCTTATACTTCTTCATTTTTTGTTTCTTCTTCGTAAAGTTGTTCCATTTATTCATTTTCTTATTCCTTTAATTCGCATCCATCTGTTTCATCAATTGTTGCATTGATGGTTTCCACAACTTTGTTCAACCTCAAATTGTAACACTTGTATGCTTTCCTTGTACTTAAGTAACCAACAAGTACTCATTTATCCACACAAGATTCAAACTTTCCCATTCTTCCATATTCTCTTTTGATGTAGCATTTGCTTCCAAATAATATGAAGTGATTCACATTTGCTAGTCTACCTTTCCATAGCTCGTACAAAGTTTTGTCATTATTTTTTCTGAGAATTAATCTGTTTTGAATGTGAACTTATGTATGCACTGCATGTGTCCAAAAAATTTCTATCAATTCTGAATCCATTATCATTTTTCGATCCATCTCTTGTATTGTCTTGTCCTTTCTTTCAACAACTTCATTCTGTTGAGGTGTCCTAGCAATGGAGAATTTTCTTTTTATTCCATGCTTGTTGCAGTATTCCATAAATTCCTTTAAAGTGAACTCTCCTCCATTATCATATCTCAAACATTTGATTTTTTAATCCATTTCATTTTCAACCATTTCCTTGTAGACTTTTTCAACCATTTCCTTGTAGACCTTGAAGTTTTCAAAAGCTTATGACTTATTCTTGAGAAAGAAAACTGCAGTCGTTCTTGTATAATAATAAACTAATAACATAAAGTATTTCTCACCTTTTAAACCCTTTGTTGTAGTTGGTCCAACTAGATCAGTATGCAAAATTACCAGTGGTCTTGTCATTGAATATTCCTTTGATTTGAAACTGGTCTTTGTTTGTTTTCCTTGTTGACAATGCTTGCATAAAGTGTTGGTTGGTTTCATGATCTAGGGAATTTCTCTAAATTCTTCCTTTTTGTTGACTTTGACAAGGTTATCAAAGTGTATGTGACGCATTCTTTTGTTCCATAACCAAATTTCATCTTCCTTTCCTAGAAAACACTTTTCATTTCCAATTTCACGTAATACATATATGTTTCTTGAAGTTCTTGCGATTGTTGCAATCAATTTTCCTAAACCTTATTTTCTTATCTCGCATTTCTATGAATCAAAAGTAATTTTATGACCTTGATCACACATTTGACTTACACTTAGAATATTATGTTTCATATCTTCTACTAGTAGAACATTTTTTGCCTTGGTATTCTTATTTCCAATTTTGACTGTGCCTTTTCCAATTATTTTAGTTGAATCATCATTTCTGAAGGAGACTGATCCATATCTTTCCTTTCTTAATGTAAGAAACCTATCTTTATCACCTGCCATGTGTTTTAAACAGCCACTGTCAACATACCAACCACGTTTATTCTACTTATCTTGTAGAGCGAGTGTGCATTCTTCATTGCTATACTGATTTTTCTTTCTTATCCATGTTGTCTTCTGAGGTTCATGTCTGTGACTGTTGTAGTTTTGTTGTGTTTCTCTAGGAGGGACTGTAATTCTAAAATTTTTGGTCATGTGTCCAAAGTTTTTGCACTTGTAGAATTCCAATCCAGTTCTCAATGAATCAAACTTGTTGTAGCTTCTTCACTGTGTTTCAATAGGCCTTCTTCAATAACCATTTTGTGTATGAATTTCAAAGTTGTTTATGTTCCTCCTATTAACTCTGCAATTTATAGCTTTATGTCCAAAATTATTGCATGCGTAACATAAACCAAAAAAGATATTTTGATACCTGGGAGTTGCAGATATTCTAAAAGGAGTTACTTTTATGAATCCTTCTTCTTACTGAAGCCAATTTGTTTATGTCGATCGTTGATTCTAAAATCTGAATCTTCTCAGTGGAGGAGTGTCCCCATAATCTTCCGTGTAGGTATTCCTATCCTCTTTGATTGTTTATGCACAACTTTTTGGATATGTTTCTTGTTTTGTTGTTTTGGATCTTGATCTCTTTTCTATTTGATTGTATCCAAGTTCGGACTTGTAATAATGATGGTTTTGGCTATTGATAATGTCATCCAAAACTTTTGAGTTGTTCTGCATATTTTCTTTTGAAGATCTGTTCTCAATGTGACAGTATCTGCTTCCAAATTTCCAATGATCGTTTATTTCTTCTAGTTGTTCTTTGAGTGCTTCTTCAATTCTTTTATCTTATTCTATTTGAACCTTCAATTTCATAATCCTTTGTTCTAGTTTCTGATTGTCTTCTTTCTTTTCTAGTTTAGTTTGTAGCTTCTTCTTTTTCTTCTTTTATCTTCTTATAACTTCTATGGCACTCAACAATTCTTCTCAGTAGTCAAATTTTGTCTCTTAATATTCTTCTTCAGTGTCTTCTTTATTAGAGTCTTTTGCTGCCATGAATAGAACTCTTTATGTCTCACTGTCATTAACTTCATCTTCATTTGATGAGGAGATGTCTTCTTTGGTGCATAATCTTTTCTTGAAAGATTTATTTTTGGTTAGTTTTCCTTTATATGTTTGTTTGTTATTTGAGTAATCTTCATCATTCTTCTTATTTTTCTTATGGGGACATTTGTTAGAAAAATGACCAATACCATCACAATTAAAACAAATCAATGGAAGCTTACCTTTATATCTTTCTTTCGTTCCCTTTTTCAATCTTCTGACAAACTTGGCCACTTCTTGTTCATCATCTTTTGAGAAGTCACTATTGTTGCTATGTGCCTTTTGATTTCCCTTTTGTTTTGACCTTTTGGATGCTTTGGAAAATGCTTCTTTTATATCTGGTTTTTCTTGTTCAGTTCTCATTTCATATGTTGTGAAGATTCCATGTAGTGCGTCCATGCGTATTGAGTCTAGATATGTTCTTTCTTTTAGTGTTGATATCTTAGGATCAAATCTCATAGGAAGAGATCTTAGTACCTTTTGAACAATTATAGATTCTTCAATTTCTTCTCCCAATCCTATGATTGCATTCACTGTTTCATCGACTCATAAGAAGTAAGTTGCAATATTCTCATCTTCCTTCATCTTTAATTGTTTGAATTGACCTCTGTAAGTTTGAATTTTTGTTGCTTTGACTTTTGAATCTCCTTCATAAATATTTTGAAGTTTGTCCCAAATATCTTTAGTGGATTTACAATGTACAACTTTGGTATATACCAATTCACCAAGACCATTTAGAAGTGCATTTGTGTCTTTGGAATTATTTTTACTAAGTTTCATTGTTTTTTCACTTGTTGGCGGAACTGTTGGTTCTTTGTATCCATCTATTATTGATTGTCAAATTTCAAATCTTCATGCCTGTATATATGTTTTCATCCTTCTGCTCCAGAATGTATACCTTTTTCCATCAAACTATGGTATTTTTTTTTATACATGTTTTTTCTCTCCATGATCTACCTTTCAATGGTTAAACTGATTTCTAAAGAAATCTGCTCTGATACCAATTGTTGGATTACTGAGAGGGGGAGTGAATCGGTAATAGAGAAATTTAATCATTTTTAACCATAAAATGCAAGTGTTATATCAATGCATCATTATCATCCAATAATTGCATAGTAAATAAACAATTAATAAATGAGCAATCATACAAATACACAATACACCAATGTTTTTACATGGAAACCCAAAGCGGGAGAAAACCATGGAATGTTTTTTCTTATATGTATTTAAGAATTACATTCATTGGAAGCACCAACTTCCCTTATTTTCTAGCTACAATTGGAAGGAGGCTCCAACCCCCTAGCTTCTTAGGCTACAACCTGAGGGAATCTCCAACTCCCCAATACTCTAGCTACAAGCCAATATGTTCTCTGCCTACAACCGGAAGGTGGCTACAACCACCTATCCTTTCCCCATCCAACTTCCCTAACGTAGAAGTAGAATGATGGAACCATTGTCACACTATCATTGTGAGATATATTGTTGTAAAATTGTACCAATCAACCTTCACCAAACATCCTGTAACAACCTGTACCAAACAACTTGTAATCAACCTGTACCATAAACAAGTGCATCAACCATGCACCAACCTGTACCATCAACGAGTGCATCAACCATGCACCAAATATGTATCAATCATGCATCAAATACACATCAACTATGACTCATCAAGATGTACCAACATCATGAACTATACGCCTCATGTATGTGTCAACTCATCAACTACTTGTCTCAACCATGTACCCAACATGTACCTCAACCAAAATCCCTCATCAATTTCATCATCCAAATCTGATTTGTAACTCTATAATATATCTGGTTTATATGATCACATACATGCAAACCTTCCTTGACTTTAACAACAAGAGACTAGCATTTTCATCAAACTTTACTTCAGTCTCACATGACTAATTTTGGATTAGTCAGCAACCCTAACTTGAAATAATCATAATTATGTACCTGTAATGAATAAAGATATTAAAATAGTATACAATTCGGTTTAGTGTCTTTTATGCAAATCCTCCAGGTTTCACTACTTGGAACCTCTCAGAAAAGAAGTTATAACAAAAATGGCATAACTTGTTGAATTCTGGCTTATTAAAGAGAGTGAACTTGTAGAGCGTGCCCCACACAGAATATTTGTTGTGTGGATCTGAAAATGGTACAAATAATACTACAGACTGTACTCTAACCAATACATTTGGTCTTAGTAAATTTGGATATTTTATGAATAATTTATGACATTTTTACCCCAAACACTTGTTTTAGACTAGTTTTAGGACTAGCCACAAACCTTATTTTCCACGGAGTGTAACTCCAAAAATACAATGACCCACAAGATGAAATTTTTATCATGAATACTTGGATATGTTTCCTCAACTGCCTCCATATTTCATGATCTGAATCATTCTAGAAAAAATGTTATTGCGAAAAATGGTGATATGAACTGTAAATAACATACCTTAGAAAGCATCATCAAAAGAATTTATCCTCCCTTGAATTTCGACCTTCTTTACTTTACCTTTCCTCTGAAATTCTCCTTAGATATCCTTTGGTTACCCTAGTCACTTGCAGATATTCAATATTCTCAAGTGTAACTAAAATGAGAGACCCTTGCCTCTTCTTTATACTTTTATGTAGCTTTCTCAAGGGGTTACCTTCTAACCATCTTAAACCACTTTCCTTATTTTAGGGCTAACCCACTTCTAACCACTTGTCCACTTAGTAATTTCTCAATTATCTTTATTATTTAAGTAATTTATTTTCTATCCACTTTGACTTATATTACACTCATCACTTCACTTTATTGTTTAAATAATTTCTTCTTTGCAACCACTTTGACTACTTTGACCTTTAGGGGCTTCTAGATGACTCATAAGGGTTCTCCAACTTCACATGGCCATAACTCTCTAACCATGAGGAGTTATATGACATTCTACATACCACCATAAATGATATGACATGTATTATACATCTAGAATAGTCTTACCTTCAAATATATTAAAACTCATACCATTATACATCAAACAAACTTGGGTCCATTACCCAAACCTTTGTGCTACAGGAATTTTTCAAGGGTTGACATCAATGACAACCAACCCAAATAATCAAAACTGAATTCCAACTGAAAGAATTCTTTTTAAGGAGATTTGTTAGAGGATCCACAATTTTTTCATAATTCTGAACAAACTTGCGATAATAGCCCATTAAACCCAGGGAAACCCCACATACTTTTAAGAGTTTTAGGGCGAGGCCAATTCAGCATAGTTTCAATTTTCTTAGGATCCAACCTTACACCATATTTGCTAATAATATGACCCATTTAATCAACTTCAGAGACACCAAAAGCATGTTTAGATAGTTTGAGAAAAATTTTGCGCTTGGAGAGGAGATGGAGAACTTGATCCACATGGGTGAGATGGGTTGACTGCATTTTACTATAGATGAGAATATCATCAAAGAAAATTAACACAAAGTAACATAGGAAAGGATGAAAGACATGATTCATTAGACTTTAAAAAGTGGAGGGGGGGTTACAGAAACCAAAGGCAATGACCAAGAACTCATAGTGGCCCTCATGAGTGTGAAATGCAATCTTGAGAATGTCTTACTCTTATATATGTATCTAGTGGTATCCAAAATGGAGGTCAAGTTTGGTAAAGTGTTGAGCCCCACTAAGTTCATCCAAAAGGTCTTCTATGTCAGGAATGAGAAATTTGTCCTTGATGGTAAGTTTGTTGAGGGCATGAAAATCAGGACACATGTTCCAAGTGTCTTCCTTATTGAGAACCATGAGTGCAGGGGAAGAATAGGGGCTAGTATTGAGACGGATAACACCCGCTTCTAGAAATTCTTCGAAAATTTTCTCAATTTCATTTTTTTTAGCAAATGGATGCCACTAAGGGAAAAAATTGGGAGGAAGACTACCTGGGTTTAAAGGAATGGAATAGTCATGGTTTTCATGGGAGAGGGGAAGTCCCTGGGGAGTTTGGAAAATAATGTGATGTTGGGAAAGGATAGATTGAAGCTTGGGGTGCAAAGAGGGTGTCTCAACTACTTGAATGGAATGGGGGTGGGAAATGATGCCAGAATGACCTTTTTTGAGTAACTTTTCTATGTGGTGGGAACTGATGATCTCCAAAGAACCTATTGTAATGCCTTGGAATTTATATTGTTGTTATTCCTATTGGAATTACATGRTTAAATCCTTAAAATCCATAGTTATGGGGCCAAGGGTGCATAACCATTCARCACCAAGCACAATKTCACAACCACCCATTTCAATAGAAAACATGTGAGATTTCAAGTTATACTGACCAATTTGTAGGTGCACATTTTCACAATGTCCCCCACATTTCATGGAACCACCATTGGAAAATATGATTTGAAAATTGTTGATTGCATGGATATAGTAATTGATTTCTTGGGAAAGGTGATGATGAATGAAATTATGAGTGTTGCCACTGTCAAATATGATGATGACTTTCATGTGATTAATGTAACCAATCAATTTGAGGGTTTGGGGAGCATAAAATCCAGTGACAGCATTCAGCGAAATCTGTGGTTCAACTTTGAGAGGATCAGAGGATGGCATAAGATAATTTTCTTGGAGTGGCATTGCCTCAAGGGAAACCTCAACATATTCATCAGAAACATCCTCTGAAATGGCCATAAAAAGTTTTTGTTCTTTATACTTGTACCCAGGAAAGTATTTCCCGTCACAATTATAGAAAAGCCCCTTGATTTGGTGTTCAACGATTTATGCCTATGTCAATTTTTGGATCTTGACAAGAGTGGTCGGAGGGGCAGGATTGGGGGGTATAGGGAGAGGAATAGAAGTGGGTTTTTTTTATGGGAAAGGATGATCTATTGTGCCTCCTTAGTGTGTTTAGTTGATTCGAACGAAGTCTGGTGGTGAGCCATGAGGACCTAGGATCGTATTCCATCCTTGAGGCCACTGATAAAGCATTCCCTAAAGAAGGCATCGGTCACACCCTCTTTTCAGAAAGCCAAGTGCTTAAAGGAAGCGATAAAATCTTCCACTGTGCCAGACTATTTCAACTTGGTCAAACAACCTAAATGGTGGGTGTTTGTGTCAAAGAGTTCATACAACTCAGCAAAAAACTGTGTCCAAGCAACATACCCTTGGCATGCGTTTTGATTTTGTTTCCACCATTTACATCATTCCAGATCCAAATAGAGAACACCACAACAAATATTTTTCAAATCATTAGTAATTCCATGCAGGGAAAAATAGTGTTCCATCTGAGTGACCCAAGCTGTTGGATCTAAGCCATCAAATTCGTTCACCTTAACTCTGGGAAGACGGGGGTCACGATTGGAATGAAATTTTAGAGGATTGGACAAGTCAACACCTTCGACGTGGGGGTTGGGGCTAGAGGAGGAAGGACTTTGTGATTAAATCATGAATTGTTTGAGAGTGGAGTGGAGTTCGTCCATTCGACTATTGAGTTGGTCCTGGATGTAGTCCACCTTGGCATGAATGGTAGTGATGTCATTATTCAATTTAGCATGAATGGAAGTAATGTCATTATTCATTTTCTGATTGGTTTCTTCTTGGCAAGTGGGAACCATTAAGAGATGAGGGGTGGGTCTACTAACAAAAAAGTAGATAAGTGATATATATCACTATGATCAGGGAAATAAGAGGAATACAATGGGATAAGTGGGAAATAAGGGTGTCGGAAAGGGTATGGGTCCTTGGGGTAAAATAAAAACCTTAAAAATTATAGGTATCACGACGATCAGGGAGAAAAAGGGAATACAATGGGATAGGTCTCAAATAAGGGTGTGAGCAAGACCCAAACGTTTTTTTTACTCTTGCGTAGTTATACTCCAGGATGAATAATATTGCAGTGTCGAAGTGCCCAAATTATTAATAGGAAAAAATGTGTACTAATTTCACAACCATAATGCAAGAGGAAAGGTTGCATGGAAAAAATATCCCTTATGTTCCTTGTCTAGTATGTTCCCCCCAGGTTAGGGTTTGCAGGGTGCCTATGGAAAAGGGTTTACCCTGTGTTATATCTCTTTGATATATGTGCGGCATCGAACAATAGTCATATGCCCAATATCTTAGGGTAGCAACTAAGAAGTCTCGACCATACCCTTAGCCGTAGTTCCTAATTACCCAGGTATGATAGAGTATATTCCCGAGTGTTTTTCTCGGTGGCACTATAGTAGTTAGGAGGTCGATCAGTTGATCTAGGGCTAGTTTCAGGAGACCTAGGGGACTCTCGATATACCTGCAGGTATGTGTGAGTGATGGTCATATACATATTATGTCTGATGCAGTATTAATCAAGGGGTACCAACAGGAGTTACAGAGGTTTCCAACAAGGTGAAACTTTGGTTTCTAGGCAACCCCATGAAATTGTTTGTAGTTCTTGTGTGTAGTCTTCCCCACCGTAGTTTTACCCATTGAATGACATATATTTTTTGTTTAAGGATGTCGACAGTACACGTCTCTACCATAGAAAAAAATTAACCCATAATTCCTACCAAGGAAATTTGTTTGATACGACTTGTAAGGTACAATATGTGATGTAATATGAAAAAACATAAATATTCATCAGATATCAATGGAACAACAAAATATTGAGAAAAGAAATACCAGTAATAATACCTTTATTCAAAGAAAGAAATGTTCACTTGTCTCTTCGAGGGGGCAACCTCCAACAGAGTAGAGATCTATTACAATAAATCTCAAGACACAACTTTCTCATGCCTCCTACTCTTATCTATACTAATTCTATCTTCTAAACAACATTCTAGATAAAGATATTTCTAAAAGTGGAAGATTTGATTAGGTCTTCTTACATTGACTTGTTCACATTTATTAAATAGGCCTTATTAACTAATTTTGACCTTTATTACATGAAAAATATATTATTCTATCTAGGTGAGGGGTTAGGGAGGTTAGGTCCCTAACATACACAATTAATCTAGAAATGATACCTTTATTGTCTTGAGAGAAATGTTCACTTTCCTCTTTGAGGGGGAAACCTCCAACCGAGCAAATCTCAATTACAAATGAATTCACACGACAAACATTTTACATGCTTTCTACCCATATTTATAATATTTCTATCTTCTAGAGAACATTCTAGAGGAAGAAATTTTTAGAGGTAGAACCTTCTAGTAATTATTCTTACATTAGATATGTTCACATTATTACATTGGCCTTATTTACTAATGTTTTCCTTTATTACATAGTGGAAAATATTATTCTATCTACTTGAGGGTTAGGGAGGTTAGGACTCTAACATTCCCTCCCCATGAAAAAAACAACCTTGTCCTCAAGGCCTGAGATGTGGGAATTGTTGTAGAATGGTAGTCATCTCCCATGTGGTGTCATTGGGTTGCATATATTTCCACTATACTAAGACTTCATTGATTGTGAACTAGCAGAGACAATGCTCACATTGGTCCAAGACTGCTTGGAGCCGCAACCAAATGGAGCCTTCGTCATCCAATTCAAGGAGACTAGTTTGAATCTGACACTTGCTTCCAATCACTTCATTTAAGCATTAAACATGAAAAACTAGATGGATATTAGAGTGATTGGGGATACATAACTTGTAATCCATGGGCTCAGACGCTTGAGGATTGTATAAGGACCATAAAACTTTGGATCAATTTTCTAGCAGTGATTTGTTTTGAGGGATGTTTGCTTATAAGGTTGCAAACAAAGAAACACCTAATCTCCTTCAACTAAGTGGTGTTCTGAGTGACCCTGATAAGCTTGTTTCTTCATGCGATTTTGAGCCATGTCCAAATTATTTTTGAGGGTATGTAGAATGGAAGCTTGGACTGTAAGGGTTTTGTCAACATGCTAGAACTTGGAGGCACTGGGAGTAGAAGGTGGCTTTTGACCATAGACCGCCTCAAAGGAAGTCATGCGAGTATCACCATGGTAATATGTTTTGTACCTCCAATAGGGAAGTGGTAACCATTGAACCCATTGATATTTTAAAGCAAACATGAAACACCTAAAATATGTTTCTAAGAACTTTTTGACAACTTCAGTTTGACCATCATTCTGGGGATGATAGGTCATGCTGAGAAGCAATTGGGTTCCCTAAACACTAAACAATTATTTCCAAAAGTTTCTTTTGAAAGTGGGATCACAGTCAGAGACAATAGACTGGGGAATTCCATGGAGTTTGAAGATATTGTCCATGAAAAATTGAGCCACAGTGGATGTTGTGAATGGGTGTTCGAGGGATGAAAAATGAACCTATTTGGAAAGGAAATTGAATACAACCATGATGATTTATTTATTTCCATATTTGGGTAATATGACAATGAATTCCATAGAAATATTATTCCATATAGCAGGGGGAATAGGGAGAGATTAGATTATTCCTATAGTTTTGATTGTTTCTCCCTTATTGCGTTGGAAAGTATCACATTCAGCCACAATAGTGCATATGTCATGTTTCATGCCTTCCTAGAAAAAATGAACATTCGATCCATTCATATGTTTTGTGAAAATATAAATGCTTGTTTTTTGGTGAAGCATGAAGTTCATAGAACACAGAGGATTTAAAGTGAGATTATTTTCTCAAATATCGGTGACTTTTATAGAAAATATCCTCTGATTGTGCCAAGAGTATCCCAGAGATGCATGAGGATATTGTTGCAAATGTTGGATTAGGTAAGAAATTTTAGGATATTGGAACCATTCATGGCACACTTCCTTTAACCAATCTACTACAATTAAGGAGAGTGAAATGAGGGACATGACTTCTTCATATTTCCTTGAAAGAGCATCAACAACCACATTTTATTTTCCCTTCTTGTAAATGATCTCATAATCATAGTTGAACATTTTTGTCAACCACTTCTTTTGCTCGTGGGGTGAAACTATTTGTTCCAAAAAGTATTTGAGGCTACGATGATCAGTTTTAATTTGGAAATGTTTCCCGAGAAAGTAAGGACATTAGAGATACACCGCATGAAGAATATCCAACATTCATTTTCATAGGTGGATTTCCCCAAGTGTCTCTCAAAAAGTTGTTTTCTAGTGAAGGCCAAAGGTCTACCATATTGCATCAAAATTGCCCCAATGCCTTTTCCAAAAGTGTCACATTCCAAGACAAAAGTCTTTGTGAAGTCACACAATGTTAGAATAGTAGTCGTTCACATAGCCTCTTTCAAATCTTGGAAGGATTAATCAATGGTTGGAGTCCAAATGAAAGCATTATTTTTTAGGAGATAAATGAGTGGGGCTGCATTTTTTCCATAATTCAAAACAAACTTGCGATAATATCCAGTTAAACCCAGGAAACCTCTCAAAATTTTAAGAGTTTTAGGATGGGGCCAATCCTTCATAACTTATATTTTCTTAGGATCCACATGGACACCATCCTTACCAACAATATGGCCCAAGTGTTCTACTTCATAAGTGTCAAAAGAACATTTAGGATTTTTGAGAAAGAGTTTGTCTTGAGATAGTAATTGTAAAACTTGATTCATGTGAGCCAAATGGAATTGCCAAGTTTTACTATAAATGAGGATATCATCAACGAAGACCAGTACAAACTGACGAAGGAAAGGGAGGAAGACATGATTCATGAGGCTTTGGAAAGTGGAGGTTGCATTACACAGGCCAAAGGGCATGACCAAGAACTCACAATAATGGCCTTCATGAATATGAAAGGCAGTTTTTGGAATATCGACCTCCTTCATATGTATCTGGTGGTATACTGAATGCGAATTAAGTTTGGTAAAGAATTGAGGACCACTCAATTCATCCAAAAGGTCATCAATGATGGGAATGGGAAACTTATCTTTGATGGTAATTTTGTTGAGGGATGAAAAATTAGGGAACATGCACCATGTACCTTCTTTCTTGAGTACCATAACAATGGGAGAAGAGTAAGGGTTGGTTCTAGGACAAATGACACCCACAACTAAAAATTCTTGAACAAGTATCTCAACTTCATTTTTTTGGGAAAATGGGTGACAAAAAGAACATTGGGAGGAATAATATCAGGGAAAAGTGGAATATAATGATCATGGGGTCCATGTGTAAGACACCTAACCCCCTAAGTTCCCTTTTAAAGGATGGGGTATTAAAATTTCTCTTTTCCTCAATCGTCTCAAATCCTCTTCTCAAAGGAACCATTGTCTTTTGCTCGTCAAGAGATTTCCAACGACTGTCACCATTCTCAAAACTAAGCTCTGGCTCAAAAGTTATGGTTCTCCAAAGTTTTGACCTTCTTGGCCCACAAGCCACCTGATCGCCATGTGGTACCCACATGGCGATATGTCACCTGCACAATCCTGCGTGGCTCCAGTTGGTGCCGACATGACCTTCGACATGGCACCGACTTAGCAGGTCCTCCAGAGTGCCCATCTTATCCCCCCCCCCCGGCCTTTCACACCCCATACTACTCAACAAACCCTGACATCTGATACACCAAGTATAATTCACTGGGGTACTACCATACCTAGACACTTTCCCATCAGGGTATCAAAATGGCGGCCATCGAGGTACCAGTATATTGACCCTCGGTATCAACTTATGCTCAATACAACCTAAAGGGCTTGGTCTAGTGGCAGAGTTGGCACCTATGACATGTGGCCCTACCAAAGCGCGCCACATGGTTGAACCATGGCGCGACACATGACCACCAAGACACCAACCCACCAGGTGTCTCAGGTGCACTTATCTTCAAGTTACCAATTTCGTGGCCTAATTTGTACCTCAGACACATGGTGCATCCACAATTTTCCACCTAGCATGATACGTGGCACTCATATTCACCACAAAACTCTACCTCAAAGATTTGATTCACCTTGATAAGTGGCACTCATATTCACCACAAAACTCTACCTCAAAGCTCTAATTCACCTTGACACGTGGCATAATCATCACTTGGCACGTGGTCCACTCACATCATGACACGTGGGCCGACATGTATAAACACGTCATCACGGGGCACAAGGGGTCTGATGGAAATTGCGTCACCCAGGGCACGTCCGCTCACAGGACCTTCTCTTCTTTCTCAGCCCGAAGAACTTTAAAGCTCTTTTAATTCCCTATCGGGAATTTTCCTTACCCACAACACTCTTCCACTGATCCCCCTTAATGATCGGGAAATCAGACCTTGGGATTTCGCGAATCCTCTGGTCGCGCACCTCGTGCTTCACAATACCCCGAAACCCGATGGGTAGTGACCAACGCTTTACTTTTCCTATCGGGAATCCTCCTGTCGGGATTTCAGAACTTATGTTGTCGAAAATAACTTACCTTACTGATCCCAGACTTTTGATATGCCGATACGCCTATGCACACATGTAGGTTGACTTTTCCACCCCTGCTTCAACACCTCTGTCAGGGTTTCGGAATTCGCAGGGTCGTGAAACCTGATGTCGATGGACTCGAGACTTCCCTTTCCCCGATCCCCGATATGCGATGACACCTGTCCTCCACTAGCTCTGACTATGGCCCACATGACCCTTCCGCCGGGATATCGCGTATCGTGATTTCAAGTTGTAAGAGTTTCCTGTCTCCGGAGTCCCCGATACTCCGAACTCCATCTCCCTGGGATCTACGGACACACGTCCCTACTGATGGACGGTTCGGATCTTGTCGGGATATCGCAGATCGCGATTTCAACCTACCTGTGTATCTCGTCTTCGAAAACCCCGATATGTGATGTCACGTGTAGATCTGACGGTCCCTATGACTTGGGATCGACAGCTCTGCCCCTCCTGAGCTTCGAACCTCTTCCACACTTATGTTGTAACCTCCCTGCACCTCCGTGAGATCCAACGGCCCACGGAACTTCATGAAATATCCTCACAGGATTTCGTCCGTCTGTCCTTCCTTTGATGATTCTGCGAAATGAAGAAGTGTCTCCTCACGAGACTCGTTCACCCACTCGCCAACCTGTGACGCTTCTCTCTCTGACTTTCCACGGTAGCTTCCCTGCACTTATCCTTCAGTAAATTCGAAGGCCTATTCCTCCTGAGATTTTCCTCGACTTCTCAAGTCCTCCAGAGAGCTTCTTGCATGCACTCCTTGCGGAAAACCTTCAACAACGTTTAAGTGTTGACGTCGCTCGACTTTGCGCATGCCTGCAGCAGCAGTCTTCCAATACTCTACTCAGAATCGCAACTCTGAGACTTAGCTTGGCCTGCACACTTCTTTCACAACACTGTGCCTAATTACACCTTCAAGGAAAATGAGAACGAAAGCTATCTCTAATTGAACCCTTCTGTCAACGCACTCCTTGCGGACAATTCAACTACACTCCTTGCAGGAATCCTCTGGCTCAATTAGAGAAACCATTGAAACTCATTCACTCATCCTCTCAGACTTCAATTCAACCATGAAATCACATACACAGCATAATAGCAAATGCATAACAGGAAGTAAATATTCATGAACATAGCATTCAACACACATACACAGAGAATAACACGACAGCCATGAATCTGAATCAACTTCTTCTATTAATTCAAGATCTGTACATGGGTGTTCTTCTACACAGTTCTCTTCTTCTCCCTATGCTCTGGATTCTTCTAACACTTCCTGAACTATGTTACAAAGCATAATGAGGGTGTCTATATCCATTCTCCCTCTTTCTTCTAAAACTGTCTAATCTAATATTAAATTCTACCTACTTACATTTACTACTATAAATGCCTCTGTCTATCTCAGACGAGAGCGGGGCGCTCAAGGTCTGATTACATTATACCAAGGCGCATTCATTAAATGATCTCATTTATGTTTGGCGCATCAGCTTCAAGGGAAAATTCAAAAATTGGTGTTGGCGTGTGCCCAGCTATCCTTTATCTTCTGCGCTGGCTAGCTTGTCTCGGGAGATGCTCTTGCATCAGGGTCACCCAATTGAGCGATGACACTTTCCCACTTTCTATTGGTTTGAGTACGTCATCTTGACATCACTATAACATGTGTTCAAACTAACGATGGGAGAGGTTGGAACTTTTCTCTTGAACCTTTCCCACCGGGTTACCAAACCATCAGAATCACCGGCCTCGCAGTTTCTTACGTCATTGACCCGCACCTCTGGTCTCCCAATCTCCCAATACTTGGAACCTCGTCCAAGTCGAAAATCTACCTCCATCATCTTGTTGTCTTATCAACCTATCAGTAATTTCCCAAAGGGATTTAGACTTGGAAATATTCTGGGGTTCAGTACTCTGGGTGCTAAACTCCCTCCTAATCTTAGTTACAAGATCGACGGATGATATCTCTTGAACCGTATATATAAAAAAATTCATTCAAAGATGTTGACTCATTGACTTAGACCCAATGAGATCAAGGATTATCTCGTTGACAAACCAGGCAATGAAACACGTCCTATTCAGACACGCAATGGCCATGAGACACTCCATGACATCGTGATGTCATCTTCTCTCTCCTCACGCTTATGTTTGATAGAGGAATGGAACCATGGGATGGAACATTATCCCCAAGAACCATGCCTTATTGGGATATCGGGCCACCGAGGCATCAACTCCCCAAAAAATCATGCAGATAAAACCCCGATAGTACATGGTCTGATTGCCTCAATATCTTGAGGCATGAATCCCCCTCCTGATCTTAACACCAGGGATCTATGTTTGAGGTATCTTGCTTGTTATATTTGACATCCAATATTTAAGGTGACTGTCCAATGATTTAAGCCTGACATCGGCCCGTACTTGACTCATCCGCAAACTATATCTTGACAACTGTCACTCCCTTGACACTGTGATGGACAAGCTGGCACGGTGCGTCACCATGACTTCATCTCCACACACATTGCCCATGCTTTTTACGTATTGATATAAAAATGGAACCTTTCCACTGGGTATCTGGTACCAGGGATTTGCCAAGGCCTACCATATAGTAACTTCCAGTACTTCGGGGGTCTGATAGTCCGCTACTCCGAAGCCTTTCCTCTAGCCTCCAATCGTACGATATGATCGAATGACCATCGTTAAATCATTCCATCAATCCGAAGGCTCTGAATCTCCATGTTGGAAGTTGGCCAACATGGAAAGAAAGGATATTTTGATAAAGAAGGAATGCATGAGGAAAGCGATAGCTGGAAGGAAGAGCAGCAAACGCACATGCATGGAATACCTAACAATGATAGGGTTAGGTTTTTTGCAATACATTATAATGGTTGGTGGGCCAGAAACATATAAATATAGATACCTAGGTATTAAAAGAGAGAGAGAGGAGAGACCAAAGTCGTACGGGATGAGAGCTAGAGGGAGGATATAGAGAGTCTAGGGGATGAATCCTGATTTGATAGCTATTTGTAATATTTTTCTATATGACCTAATTTTGTAAGTTGTTGAGCTAGAGAGGAGTAAGGAGCGTAGATCTTGAGGGTTAGATCACAGGATGAGGGGCCTGGTGTGATCTAGTATGCCTCATAATAAGATGTTGACCTGACTGAGAAGGTTTGTAAAGCATGCGGCATTGTAGTTTTGGAAATGCTATAATAAAATAGCTTGAGAGACATATCTTTGTGGATGTATCCCAGGAGGGGGTGAACCATGGTAAAACCAGTGTTATGTGATTGAATGCATGTGTTTCCTTATTGTTTTAAGTAGTTGTTGATATGCTAAATGAATGACTTGATTATACTCCATGCATAATCATGAATGATAGTTTATTGTGTTAATAAGTTAAGTATAACTCTTAACACACACTTCTCAGATATCTGCTCAATCCTGGGCTGCAAACACATGAGTATTGCAGTCACCCATTAAGACTATCTCGGGTGAGACTACACAGTGCACTTTGTGTGTTGTGTTGCCTTCTAGTTTACCATGGGGACCGGTCGTTTTAGAGGCTTTGTTGGAACCCCAGTAGACATAAACCCTGGGTCAGACAAGTTAAGGATATAAATTCAGACATATAAATAATAACAAACAAATGGTTATGTTTTCGTTGGTTGGAACAGTATAGGATTGAGTAGATGGATCTGTTGAAAATTTATAAGATCTGGGAAAGGAGGGTCAAGGGAATATTGAATCAGATGATGAGAAGGTTGAGCCACTATAAGGGGATGTTGATACCATGGAATCCCACAAAGGTAGAGATCGAACGCTAGCTAAAGACAAAGGAGCTAGAGTTTGCACAGAAAGATAAAAGAAACCCTAGAGTAACACCACACAAATATCTTGAGAAATATGTGTTTGTTGATTTGCATGAAATGTTTTTCTGTGATTTTCCACACTTACTGAAAGAACAGACATTAAGGTTGAAGTATAATCATGCAACAAACTGGATCCGACAGCTAGAGTGGACCTCAGTACAGATTGAATAGTTACAACAAGTGAACAACAAATTCACCCGTGCAGTAGATTTTTGGCTCGACAGTATTGTAGCAGGATTTATAATAGAATTTGCAGTCGATACGGATAAGTCATACAAAACAACAGAGAAATAGTTTCTACGAGGGCCTCGAGGAAGGTATATTATATCGTTGTATACTTCTATTAAGATATTGTTATACAACAAGGGTGTAATGACAATGGAGTAAAACAGCTAAACTTCCCTGCGTGCATGGGGGAAGGGAGGGGAAGCACTGACAGAAAAAGGAGAAATGGAAGGAGGAATGGATAAGGGAAAGAAGGAGGAACCCTTGGACCCAATCATTATGGATGATGACCAAATCAATCGAATCATGGCGACAGCTGGAAAGACGCGCAGTGGAGTACCCTACCAATACAAGGTAAATACAAAGAAGAGAGTCATAGCCGCAAAGGAAGGCTTGGAAAGTGATGAAGAAGAGGTACAGGATCTCTGGGATGTGGAGCATATTGAGGAAATCCTATGCGCAACATATGAGAGGAAGACGAGAGTTCCAAAAGAGGGAAGAGAAGGAAGCAATCCTATCCATATTAATGTTAGTGTGGAACCCACAAACCCATGTATGACTAATACACCAAAA
Source organism: Picea engelmannii (assembly GCA_009831015.1). Taxonomy (NCBI): domain Eukaryota; kingdom Viridiplantae; phylum Streptophyta; class Pinopsida; order Pinales; family Pinaceae; genus Picea; species Picea engelmannii. The sequence continues at coordinate 100,304 of ML799132.1, read as the reverse complement.
AGAACACCATTGTTTAGAAAACCAAATTTTGGGAGAAGAAAGATAGTGGGAAGTACATCTACACATGGAACTACAACTGGAGGAGCCAGTTCAAGAAGCACTAGTCAAATATCTACACCACGTGAAGGTAGTAGTCCAGCATTCAGGATGGCAGGACACGATCCCACCATCAGGTTACCTAGAGAAACATTTGTTTATCTGTGAAAAGATTTGGGAAGAAAAACATATCACATACGAAGATACCAAACTTTCACAGCGAGCGATTACACTAAGGGATCACGCACTGGATTTCTATATGAGTTTACCTACCAACAATCCACCAAGGACAACCAGAATGATTACAAACATCAAGAAACTGTTGATAAGTGAGTTCCAGAAGCCAAGTTTAGAAGATCATTACATGAACGAGATGATAGAAATAAGAAAGAAACAAGGATAATCCGTACGGGAGATGTAATATCCCTAGGCCGAACCCAATTGTAATGTAAATAAAAATGTACTTAAGCTGGTGAGTTATTTTGATACCGTTTTTGTATGCACCTTTCATGGCATAGGGTGTGCATGTATTGCACAGTAAAATGAGGAAGTTTGCACATTCTTGGATACCACGCACAACAAAATGAGTGCGCGTGATATTGAGGCCAGGGATCCTTTTGTGTATATGCTGCATTTTATAGGCTGGTGAGCCAGTTATTATAAGTTAGGATGCTTACGTTTTTATTAGGCCAAAGAGCCTAGATGTTAAAGGCCATTGTGCCTATTTTTGTATATGTCTCATAATTAATATAAAATACATCGTTGCATGCAAACCGACCATGATAAAGGAGATGGGGGACTAAACTCCACTAGTTAGGGAAAAGGAGGGCCAAAAGTTAAGGAAAAGGGCTAAGTTAGGGAGCTTAAGCCAAAAAGGAATATTATATTAATATTTCTTAAAACATAAAGTATGGATAATTATTTTATCCTAAATTCCAAAGTTGGGGACAAGTGGGCCAAAGTAGCTCCCAACATGACAAGTGTCAAGTTGGGGACATGCATACATATTGTGGGGACTTAGTTCATTTCCTATCATCTTTTCCATCATTCAGTCATCTAGTCAATCATCCATGAGAATTCACACAGCATTGAGCTATCCTTCGTATTCTCATGACTGTACCTGAACCTGTATCCATAGCCATTTTGTGTTGGTGTACCTGGTTAGTTGGGTAGTTGGACTAAAGAAGCGGGTTATCAAGCCCATGGGATATTGAAGAGGTGGGTTGTCAGGCCCATGAGAAATTATCTGGGTGAGAGAATTGTTGGGAATTGATTTCCTGAAGGTGTTAAATTACAACTACAGTGCTCTGAGACTTCCTGTCTGTCCTGTTGCTGAAGCCCGGAAAGGAAGTTGGGCAACCGAAGGACTGTTGAGTAGAGAAGGGGCACACTTCCTGGGTGGGATAGGCATGTGGGGAATGAGGGACTGTAGATTTTTAGTTTGAGTTGGCACCTGAGACAGAGTCTTTCCTGTTGTCCATGAGCCTTTAGCCTGGTTAGGAATCCCTTTACCCGGGTGGAGTTTAGTCCCATCTCGGGGTGACTCACTGTTGAGAGTGATGAACAGTGTGGTCTAAGGTTGGGAGGTTTGTGGAAGGTCTGCACGCAGTTGGTGACATTCTTATCAAGATAAGTGTCAATTGTGTGATAAATTTACTTGTTGCATTGTTATTTACGTGTTTATTTTTATGGGTTATCATATGTGTGGTTATAACTGTGTTTATTTTTATGGGTATTTCCTGTATATGTTGCATGTATATGTTTACTTTTATTTCAGTGTGAATCTATGTATTTACAAATGTATTTGTATGTTTACATTTTATTTATAATGCTTCCGCAAGAGTTCTGTGTGTATATATTTTAATTGCATGCAAACATTTATGTGGCATAGCTCAGTTGGATGTTGGGTATGTTACAGTATGTTCCGCGGAGAAAACAGTAAGAGTTCTCTGGCATAGCGTGGCCCGGCATGGATGGTCGGGGACGTTACAATATGGTATCAAAGATTCAATTTTCAACATTGAGCCTGGATGGGCCAAACAAGTTCATTTGAACCAAAATGTCACAAAGAATTTATTTCGAAGTGGTCAAATTTTGGTTTGTAGAGAATCCATGGTAAAAAGTAACAACAACTGGGCATAATTGGGGAAAAGCCCCAATTTCTATTGTTAAATTCATGAGAAAATGGATAAATTTGTCCAAGTGATGAGACATTCCCGATTTAATATCTGTTCTAGCAAATTCAAATCTTGAATGGGTCGAATTTGAAGTTACAGAGAAGCCATAACAGTTGGAGAGAAATTAGTAATTAAAATTCTCAATTCGTGACTTGATTGTGGGTAAATTCATTCCAGAAATGTCAAATTACAATGATTTGTTCTTGAATAGGTTGAACTGGTGTTATTGGGGTGAAATTGAACAAATTTCATGGTTGCAGAATGTCTATGGTAAATTGGGGAAAAAAGTTAAGCAAAAGCCCCAATTTTTGTAGCGAAATTCACAAGGAATGGATGCACATAAAAATAAATGTGCACAGGTGGGCACACTAAAAATGTATGATGCACAGTGAAAAGATCGTGATAGGTAAAATTCGACATTGCGTGGCAAGATATTGGCATGCTAGTGTGCGCGCTAAATTTTGGTGCCGCACGGAAAAATGTTAGTGTGCGAGTGTGCGCACTAAATATCAGCACCACGCGGAAAATTGTTGGTGAACAGGATCATGTGATAAATTTAGCATTGCATAGTGTGCACACACATAATAATGACGTGTGTGGTGTGCACAGTGTTGGCAGAGCACACAGGAGTTTTGTTGGTGCACGTGCAATGTGGGTGTATGTTGTCGCGTGACCATTTAGTTAGTGGTGCACGCAGAGTATGGGTGCACGATGGGGGAGTACTAAAATTTGGCATGACACAGGGCATCAAGTGAAATGTGCACAGAATATCAGTGCGCGGTCCCAAAACTATGCAAGGTAGGTATTGGCGCGCGACATAATAGTGCGCGCAAGTTATTGGCGCGACAGAGAAGTGATACACAATGGTATTAAAGTGTGCGAAGAATGATTTACCTTGTGTTGTTGATGAACATGGTAAATACAGGTGCACGGATTGAAATTTTTGCACGTGAAGTCATTTGAAGGGTGAACAACAACAGAAAACCAATGATTTTCTGTGACGTTTTATATCATTGAACGTCATCTTTTTGAAGCGCATTTTTGAGGCCCTTAAGAGCGTTTTTAGCAACTCAAAACGCACGAGACAAAGGTGTAATAAATATACACTTTGTCTCTATAGCTCAAATAAAAGAGCTCGGAAGAGCTTTCTAATGGTGTAAATTGTTCGGTAAATGGAACTTTTATGAGAAAGTTATAGCTTAAACAGTGAAGGGTAAGTTTTAAGACCCAACTAGCTTCAAAGAACCATAACTTTCTACTCTGGAATCAGATTGAGGCACATGAGCAATCAATGGAAAGCTATTGAACCATAGAACACATTCCAAGAGCTGAATTAAATTTATGGGCATGTTAAAAGTGTTTAATATGGAATATAACGTACATGTAACATACTAGTTACAATATGATATATTGGCCTAGAATTTCAGCAGGCTGTAACTGGAAGCCAAGAACCCAGAAAGCACTGAAAATTGGACAGAGTATCCATAATATGTATATGAGGAAACCCAATTGATATCCTATGAAAATTCCAAAGGAGTAGGTGAAAAAATGCATAATTACAGCGCAGAGTTGTGCCAAGTTGAAAAATGAATAGAAAGTTTAATGAGAAAATTTCAAATAGCCATAACTTTCTGCTCTAGACTAGGAATTGAGCAGGCGTTGGAAAGGTTTTGGGAAGTGGAATATAAATATCAACCTATAAAATTGATTTGGACATTCAAGTTTTCAGAAAATCAGAAGAAAGTATTCTTATATATATTATTGAACCAGAATGGTTCATACTTTCATGAAATTGTTGAAACAGTTAGCCTGACAAAGTTTTGTTGGTTGCACATTTTGCAAAGTCAACAACAATTAGATCAGATCAAGATCAGCATAAATTCCATAGTAACGGAATAGGCACAAGGGACTTACAGTCAGGAGGATGAGATTAGAGGTATGGATGTTCATTTGGGCATTGAAGGAACAAACTCCAATAGACATGGAGATGAAAGGAATGAAAACATGAATATGGAAGAGACCATTAAAAATTTGCAGAAGGATGTCCAAATTCATAAAGTTGATAATGAAGGGATTATGAAGGCTAAGGAGAAGCATGATTAATTCAACATAAATTTATTGGAGAGATTGAACAGAATAGAAAAGAGATTGGACAAGGAGAGTGGCTCAAGCAAATCAGAAAGTCACAGACCTCCTAATGACAAAATAAAAGAAAGAAGTGTTAGCAAACATCACCACCACTCCCCAAGGCATTCCAATAAGAGGGCACAACGAAACTCAAGTTCATCCCCCATAGGAATCATAAGGGGTCTGGGGTGGATGAGCTACGAGGAGAAATGAACAAAATCAAACCTCCTACATTTGATGGTGAGCACAAGAAGGATGAAGATGCAAAAACATGGTTGTTGGGCATGAGAAAGTATTATCAATTGCATAATTATTCTTCTCATGTAGAAGGTAGAATTGTTATCTATCAACTCAAGGGAAAGGCATCCATGTGGTGGGATCATATTGTGTAGGTGCAACACATTAAAGAGAAAAGTGTTACTTGGAGGGAATTCAAGAAGTATTTTGAGAAGAAATACTTGACTAAGAGATACTATGACAAGAAAATGAAAGATTTATTTGAACTCAAACTTGGGAGTATGAAAATAGATGAATATGAGACAAGGTTTTTAGAATTGTTGAAGTATGTCTTTTTCATCAAGGATGAGATAGTGAAGATTCAAAGATATTTGAGTGGATTGCCACCATTCATCAGTGAAAAAATATAGTATGATGATCCAAAGACATTGGAGGAGACCATAAGGCAAGCTAGATGCCTGTATGATCAGCAGAAAAGAAGGCCAATTTTCCATAAAAACTTGGTAAGACAAAAAGAAATTCAAGGTGGATCAAAGGAAGAAGGGATCTAAGACACCATTCTTCAGAAATAATCCACAGGGACAACAAACTCCTAGAGAACCCAGAACAATTGAAACAGGGGGTCAAAGGCCAAGGCAGCCACCTATTCAATGTTGGGGCTGTAAAGGAGATCACATGTTCATAGATTGTCCTCACAGACGTGAAAAGGGGAGGATTGTTCACAATGTACAACAAGTTGAAATAGTGGAGGACATGGGCAGAAATGTGCCAAGGATCTATGCAGCCCTAGACAACAAGCAAGCAGAGTATTAGTCACATATGATTGAAGTGGAAGGTATGATTAACAACCAAACCATTTCTATTTTAATTGATTCGGGAGCTAGTCATAGTTTGTAACATACCAGTTATAAAAAGTATGCAGAACAGAAATAAAATACTATAAATGGTAGAATAACAACAATATAACCAGAGCAATCACCACAATAGCACTGAAATGATATAAAAATAACAACAAAAATAGCACTTTGATTTTGAAAGAAATGTTCATGGGCCTCTTCGAGGGGGAAACCTCCAGTTGAGCATAGCTCTATTACAATAATATCCAAGCTAGAGTTCTCATACCCTTGACTCCTATTTATACTAAATATGTCTATCAAAAGAAGCATCTAGAGGAAGATCCTTCTAGAAGCGGAAGCTTCTATTAGGTCTTCTTACATTTGACTTATTATATTTTATTGCAAGGCCTTATTAATATTGACCTTTATTACATCCGAATATATTGTTCTACCTATGTGCGGGTTAGGACCCTAACATGTCCTCCCCCTTAAAAATAGCCTTGTCCTCAAGGCTTGAGATGTGTAAATTGTTGCAGAATGGTAGTTGGTTCCCAAGTGGAATCTGTTGGAGTTGTATATTTCCACTGGACTAACACTTCCTTGATGGTTCTCTGACGCAGGCGATGCTCACGCTAGTTCAAAACTGCTTGTGGTTGTAGCCAAATGGATCCTTCTTCGGCTAACTCGGGAAGGTTGGTTTGAATTTGGCACTTAGTTCCAATCACCTTCTTTAAGCATGAAACATGGAAAACAGGATGTATCTTTGAATGACTAATTAAAGATAATCGATAGGATACTTGTCCCACACACTGGAGAATGGTATAAGCACCATAAAATTTGGGCGCTAACTTCTGAAAATGCTCGACCTAGAGGGAAGTTTGTTTTTAAGGTTGTAGTCAAAGAAACACCTGATCCCCTTCTGCAAATTGACATTTAGAGCGACCTTGATATGCTTGTTGCTTCATACAATTGTGTGCCATGACCAAAATCTCTTTGAGGGTACAAAGAATATCCTCTTGAACTGTAAGTGTTTGTTCAACCGCCTGGACCTTTGAGACACTAGGTAAGTATGAGAAAATTGAAGGTGGCTTCTGTCCATATACCGCATCAAAAGGAGTCATGTGTGTAGTTGTATGGTATGAAGTGTTATACCGCCATTCAACTAGAGGTAACCATTGAGCCCACTGGTTTTTCTTTTCCGAGGAAAAACACCTAAAATATGTTTCCAAACACTTGTTGACAACTTTCGTTTGACCATCAATCTGGGGATGATAAGCTGTGTTGAGATGCAATTGGGTGCCTTGTAGCTTGAAAAGTTCTTGCCAAAAATTGCTTGTGAAAGTTGGGTCGTGATCAGAAATAATAGAGTGTGGCATGCCATGAAGCTTGAAGACCTGATCCATGAAAATTTGAGCCATCGTGGGTGTTGTAAACGGGTGTTGAAGAGCGCAAAAATGAGCACACTTGGAAAGGAGATCAGCAACCACCATGATGATTGATTTATTTCCCAATTTGGGTAAGCCTACAATAAAATCCATAGAGATATCCTTCCAAATAGAAGGTGGAATTGGAAGCGGTTGTAGTGTGCCCGGAGATTTGACTATTTCTGCCTTATTGCATTGACACACATCACATTCAACAACAAAATTACGAATGTCATGTTTCATACCATCCTAGAAAAAAGAACGTTTGACCCTGTCATAGCTTTTGGTGAACCCGAAGTGCCCTGTTGTGGGTGTAGCATGAAGCTTAGAAAGTACCGTGGATTTAAGATTTGATTTTTTACTTAAATACAAACAACCCTTTTATCAAAAATCATCATGGAGCCAATAGTACCCTGGGGAAGTTGGAGCATTGGACTGCAATTGTTGGATCAAATGCGAAATTTTGGGATCTTGTAGCCATTCCTGGTGAACGACTTGGAGCCAATCTGGTACAATGAAGGAAAGAGAAAAAAGGGATCCTTCATCTTCATATTTTCGGGAAACTGCATCTGCCACCACATTGTCTTTTCCTTTCTTGTAAATGATCTCATAATCATATCCAAAGAGCTTAGTCACCCATTTTTGTTGGTTCGGGGAGGAAATGCATTGTTCCAGAAAATACTTGAGGCTTTGATGGTCTGTCTTAATTTGGAAACATTGCCCCAATAGATAAGTGCACCACAGATCAACGGCATGAAAAATAGCCAAAATTTCCTTTTCAAAGACTGATTTGCCCAGATTTATTTCAGATAGTTGATTGTTGGTAAAGGCCAAAGGTTGACCCTCTTGCATAAGGACATCACCAATTCCTTTCCCTGAGGCATCACATTCCAAGACAAAGGTCTTTGTGAAATCAGGAAGGGCCAGGACTTGAATGGTGCACATGGCCATCTTCAAGGTTTGAAAAGCTTGAGAAGCAGCTGGATTCCAAGAAAAAGATTTATTTTTTAGAAGAGTGGTGAGAGGTGTTGCAATCTTTCCATAATTCTTAACAAACTTGCGATAATAACCTGTTAATCCCAGAAATACACACAAGCTTTTGAGAGTCTTTGGGTGAGGCCAGTTTTGCATAGCTTCAATATATTTTGGACCCACCCTAACGTCATCCTTTCCAACCAGTTGACCCAAGTATTCTACTTATGAGGCGCCAAAAGCACATTTAAACTATTTTAGGAAAATTTAGTGTTGAGAGAGTATATGGAGAACTCGATCCACATGAGCAATATGGCTTGTCCAGTTTTTTCTATAGATGAGGATATCATCAAAGAAAACTAAGACAAAATGACGGAGAAAAGGACAAAAGACATGATTCATGAGGATTTGGAAGGTGGAGGGGGAATTACACGAGGCAAAGGGCATAACCAAAATCTCATAGTGGCCCTCATGAGTTCTAAAGGAAGTTTTGGGAATGTCTGCCTATTTCATATGTATCTAGTGGTAGCCCGAATGAAGATCAAGTTTAGTAAAGAATTGGGTGCCACTCAATTCATCCAAGAGGTCATCAATGACAGAAATGAGGAATTTGTCTTTAATGGTAAGTTTGTTGAGGGAACGAAAGTCTGGACACATTCGCCAAGAATATTCTTTCTTCGGGACCATAACCACAGGAGAACAGTAGGGTCTCATACTAGGGAAGATAATGCCTGCATTAAGGAGTTCCTGGACCATTTTCTCAATTTCATTTTTTTGGGAAAAAGGGGTGACGATATGGACGGATATTGGGAGGAAGGCTTCTGGGTATAAGGGGAATGGAATGATCATGAACAAAACGAGAAGGAGGGAGTCCCTGGGGAGTCAAAAAGACCACTTGATGTTTAGAAAGGATGGCTTGGAGGTATTGTGGCATCGAGGGTGTCTTTGTTGCTTGTATGGCATGGAGTTGGGCAATAACACCAGAATGACCTTTTTTGAGCAGCTTTTCCATGCGATGGGAACTAATGATCTCAGTTGAACAGACGGTGATGCCTTAGAACTTATATTGGTGGCCCTCCTGGTCGAATTGCATGGTTAATTCCTTACAATCCATGAGAATGGGACCCAAATTCCTTAGTGAGTCTGCACCCAACACAATGTCACAACCACCCATGTCGATAGAAAACATATGAGATTTTAGGTGGTAGTCACCAATTTGGAGATGCATATTTTCACAATGCTCTCCACATTTCATTGAGCCACCATTAGCAATCATGATTTGGAAATTATTGATGGCATGGATGTAGCATAACAGGAAGTAAATATTCATGAGCATAATAGCAAATGCATAACAAGAAGTAAATATTCATGAGCATAGCATTCAACAAACATACACAGAGAATAACACGACAGCCATGAATCTGAATCAACTTCTTCTATTAATTCAAGATCAGTACATGGGTGTTCTTCTACACAGTTCTCTGCTTCTCCCTATGCTCTGGATTCTTCTAACACTTCCTGAACTATGTTACAAAGCATAATGAGGGTGTCTATATCCGTTCTCCCTCTTTCTTCTAAAACTATCTAATCTAATATTAAATTCTACCTACTTACATTTACTACTATAAATGCCTTTGTCTATCTCAGACGAGAGCGGGGCGCTCAAGGTATGATTACATTATACCAAGGTGCCTTCATTAAATGATCTCATTTATGTTTGGCGCATCAGCTTCAAGGGAAAATTCAAAAATTGGTGTTGGCGTGTGCCCAGCTATCCTTTATCTTATGCACTGGCTCGCTTGTCTTGGTAGATGCTCCTGCATCATACTCTCTCACTTGAAAATTTGCATGGGCTCCTGTCCATGAGCTCCTACACGGACTGTCCATGCTTCAGAATCTCTGCTTCAGTATCCCAGCTGGCATCTTCAACTGGATGTCCCTTCCATTTGACGAGATACTCATAGTATTCCTTGCACCTAGTCTTCTTGCTCACCTTCTTGTCCAGTATACACTCCATCTGCGGCTTCTCTGCAATCGGCATCTGCCTCTGCCACTGGACCTCTGGTTTTCCATCACCTTCTACTCATGCTTCATCATCTTTATATGGATATAAATCAAAAACATTAAATTTCGGAGATATTTCGATCCCATCCGGTAACTCAATCTCATAAGCGTTTTCCCCTAATTTCTTCAAGACCTTGCATGGTCCGATTTTATTCATCTTTAACTTGTTGTATGTTCCTCTCGAGAACCTTTCTTTCCTTAAATGTGCCAGAACTAGATCACCAACTTCAAACTGAAGTTGTCTCCGATGATGATCTTATTTGCGCTTATACTCCTGATTTGAATTTTGCAGTCGTTGCTTCACCCTGTTGTGAAGTTCCTTCATTGCCTCAGCAAATTCTTCTGCACTAGCGCTCCTAGTAGCAGTCTGTTCTGAATCCCTCAATTTAGAAATTCCTCTTGGCTGCATACCGTAGACAACCTGAAATGGACTTTTCCCTGTGCTCCGATTCACTGAGTCATTGTACGCGAACTCTGCTTGCGGCAATATGTTATCCCATCTGCTATGGTGCTCTGTCACCAAGTTTCTCAGCAAGTCTCCCAGACTTCTATTGACCACTTCTATTTACCCATCTGTCTGAGGATGATAAGCTGAACTAAATGCCAAGTTAGTTCCTAACTTCTTCCATAAGGTCCTCCAAAAATGCCCTATGAATTTAGTGTCCCTGTCTGAAACTATGCTTTTCGGCAATCCATGAACTCGAATGACCTCCTTGCAGAACAGATTCGTGATGTGAGTCACATCGCTGGTCTTCTGGCATGGAATGAAGTGTGCCATATTGGAAAACCTATCCATGACCACAAAGACTGAATCAACACCTCTTTGCATCCTTGTCAATCCCAATACAAAATCCATGCTTATCGCCTCCCATGGCCTCTCTGGTATGGGTAATGGCTGATAAAAACCTGCATTGTGCTTCCTTCCTTTTGAATGCTGGCAAATTCTGCATCGATCTACAAACCTCTTGACCTCTGACCGCATCCCTGGCTAAAAGTATGACTCGCTCAGCTTTGTGAATGTCTTGTCGTGACCAAAATGTCCTGCTAATCCTCCGCTGTGTTTCTCCTTTAACAGATTTTCCCTCATGGAGCAATTTGGAATACACAGTTGATTGCCTTTAAATAGCAATCCTTCCTGGATCATGTATTCGGCCCATTTGTTGCTATCTCTGAGAACTGGATTCTCAGCTGCTTCATACGCTCCCTTAAAATCTTGATCATATGCGTACATGTCCCTGAGATCATCAAAGTCTAACGTCCTGACTTTGAACTCCTACAACAGTAAACATTTTATGCTCAAAGCATCAGCCACTTTGTTAGCAGTACCAGAAATATGTTTTATTACAAAAGTGAAATTTTGCATGTATTCAACCCATTTAACATGCCTCTGATTCAACTTTTCTTGTTGAGTCACAAACTGTAATGCATGGTTTTCACTATATAAAATAAATTCCTTTGGAATCAAATAGTGCCTCAATTTCTTCAATGCATGTATGATGGCATAAGATTTCTTGTCATACGTAGAATATTTCTCTTTTGCCTCATTCAGCTTCTCGCTGAAATATGCAATCGGTCTGTCCTCCTGACTCAAGACCGCTCCTATGGCAAACCTGCTTGCATCACATTTTACCTGAAATGTCTTTTGAAAATTCGGCAACCCCAGAATTGGTTGTTCCGTAATCTTTCATTTCAACAAATTGAAACTCTTCTCAGCCTCTTCTGTCCAGTGAAAAGATTTATGTCTTTTCTTCACTGTATCCATCATCATTGCGCTAATTCCATAGAAATTCCTGATGAATTTTCGGTAGAAACTAGCCAAACCGTGAAAACTTCTCACCTCAAATGTATTCCTCGATGATGGCCAATTCTTGATTACCTCCACCTTATCTGGATCCATCCTCAACTCATTCGCTGAAATAACAAACCCCAAATAATTGAGTTATCTCTTCATGAATGAGAACTTCTTCATGTTTATCAACAGCTTCTCTTGTTGTAATCTCTTCATCACGATGGCTAAATGCTTCAAATGCTCAGCCTTTGTCTTGCTGAAAACCAATATGTCATCCAGATACACGATGACAAATTTCCCGATGAACTCCTTCAGGACTTCATTCATTAACCTCATAAAGGTACTTGGTGCATTCGTCAAGCCAAACGGAATAACAAGCCATTCATACAAACCTTCGTTTGTCTTGAATGTTGTTTTCCATTCATCACCTTCTCTCATACGAATCTGATGATATCCACTCTTTGGATCAATTTTTGAAAAAAAAATTGCTCCACTTAAGCAATCCATCAAATCATCCATTCTTGAAAATGGAAATCTATACCTGATAGTTATCTTGTTAATGGATCTTGAATCAGTGCACATCCTCCAACCTCCGTCTTTCTTCGGACTGAGTACCGTTGGAATAGCACATGGACTCAAGCTTTCTCTGACCAAACCTTTGTCCAATAAATCTTGGACCTGTCTTTTAACCTCTTCATTCTCTTGCAACGTCAATCGGTATGCGACTTTGTTTGGAAAACTAGCTCCTGGTATGAGATCAATATGATGACTCACTCTTCTCATCGGTAGCAACGAACGAGGTAATTCATCCACTACAATATCAATGAACTCTTCCAGCAGTCCCTGAACTTCTTCTGGAAAATCGTCCACTCTTGTTCTAGTCAGAACAATTCTCGTCTTTCTGACCACAAAGAATTGTGGATCCTCCTTCTTCTTAACTTCGGTAAGAAGTTCCTTCCCACTCATGAGAAGTACTGTGTTGTTTACCTCCGGTTCCAATTCTTTATCCTCAATTGGATGCAACATATGGGTTCTCCCATTCTTCTTCAGGGTGTATGTGTTCATCCTCCCATCATGAATCACATTTCTATCATATTGCCATGGTCTACCCAGCAATAGATGACAAACATCCATAGGAATAACATCACATAAAAATTTATCATTATATCCTCCTATCTTGATGTCAACTAAGAACTGTTTAGTGACATTTACTTGATGTCCCTTCTGTATCCATGTATCAGTCGTCTCCAGCTCCATATTTTCTACCATCTCGGTTGAAACGAGATTATCTGTGCTTCCACTTTCCACAATGACCTTGCACACTCTATCCTTGGTCTTGCAAGCTGTTCTGAAAAGACTATTCCTCTGCACTGAATCCTCCATCTCCTTATCTGGCGTCAAAAGGACTTTTCACATCACCAGCGATCTCCCGCCTTCAGCATATTCTGCCTCAACATCTCACCTCTGTGCCTCGACAATGTGAGTCTCTTCAGTTTCTTTATTTTTCTCTGGACACTCGAATGACCTGTGCCCATTCTTTCCACATGTGAAGCATGTGATTACTCCACCTCTTCCTCTTCCTCTACCTCTGGTACGAGGAAACCTATCATTATCAACATATCCTCCTCTTTGCTTAATATGTTGTTCTCTTTGCTCAGCATATCGCCCTTGCTGTGAACTTCCGCCTCTCTCTGTCCGAGTCTGAGGTTTCTTCCAATCATTCCTGGGCTTCTGGATTCCTTCCCGGGTAACTGCTTTGCCTCTGGGCTGACTTCTGCCACGGCCTCTTTGACTCTGCTTTCGGCTCAGCTTCTCCTTAGCTTTCATATCCATTTGGTAAGCATCCTCCATCGTTCGGATGGTTTCCATACTAATTTCATCATGAATCTCATACCTCAGGCCATTCATATACCTGGCCACCTTTTCGTCATTGCTTTCGCGATGACCTGCCCTGATATTCAGTCTATAAAATTCTTTAGTATATTCCTTCACTGTCATAAGCTTCTGTCTCAAGTTCTGCATCCTCCTGAACAAAGAAATTTGATAGTCCCTGGGAATAAATTTTTCCTTCATCTTTGCGAACATCCTATCCCAACTCTTAATTTTTTGCTTGCCTTGGCAATGCCTGTCAGCTTGTAGTTCATCCCACCACAAGGCTGCATGTCATTTTAATCTTGTGACGGAATGCCTGACCTTCTTATCCTCTTCGATATCTTCATAGTCGAAGTAAGTGTCTAGAGCTCTAATCTAATCTAGAAGCTCTTCCCCATCCAGATTTCCCTCATAAACTGGAATGTCCATTTTCACCTTTGCACTCATTCTTGCAACAGCTTTAAGTAAGCGTTCACTCACTGCATCTTCCGCTGGGATTTCTTCTTCTCTGTGTCCAGCATCATCTTCATTTTTGGATTCACTGATATCTCCTGCATCAGCTTTACGCCTTTCTCTTATCTCCATGTCCTCCATTCTGGCACGAAGATTTTGCATTCCTCTCTCCATGTCTAGATTATGCACTTGCCTACCTCTTTCTCTGGACATTTCCCTTTCCTCCTCTGGATTGGGTGATTGTCTACCCCTTCTCCTTGGCGGCATGGTGAATTCTCCTTTTTCTCTGCTACAGAAAGCAAAGAATCTTTTCTAAGCTCTGATACCACTTGACGGCAGTCGCGCCACCCAGGGCACATCTGCTCACAGGACCTTCTCTTCTTTCTCAGCCCGAAGAACTTTAAAGCTCTTATAATTCCCTATCAGGAATTTTCCTTACCCACAACACTCTTCCACTGATCCCCCTTAATGATTGAGAAATCGGACCTCGGGATTTCGGGAATCCTCTGGTCGCGCACCTCGTGCTTCACAATACCCCGAAACTCAATGGGTAGTGACCAACGCTTTACTGTTCCTATCGGGAATCCTCCCGTCAGGATTTCGGAACTTATGCTGTTGAAAATAACTTACCTTGTTGATCCCCAACTTCCGATATGCCGATACGCCTATGCACACGTGTAGGTTGACTTTTCCACCCCTGCTTCAACACCTCTGTCGGGGTTTCAGAATTCGCGGGGTCACGAATCCTGATGTCGATGGACTCGTGACTTCCCTTTCCCCGATCCCCGATATGCGATGACACATGTCCTCCACTAGCTCCGACTGTGGCCCACACGACCCTTCCATCGGGATATCGTGTATCGCGATTTCAAGCTGTAAGAGTTTCCTGTCTCCAGATTCCCCGATACTCTGAACTCCGACTCCCTGGGATCTACGGACATGCGTCCCTACTGATGGACGGTTCGGATCTTTTCAGGATATCGCGGATCGCGATTTCAACCTACCTATGTATCTCGTCTTCAAAAGCCCCGATATGTGATGTCACGTGTATATCTGACGGTCCCTATGACTTGGGATCGACGACTTTGCCCCTCCTGAGCTTTGAACCTCTTCCACACTTACGCAGTAACCTCCCTTGCACCTCCATGAGATCCAACGGCCCACGGAACTTCGTGAAATATCCTCATAGGATTTCGTCCGTCCATCCTTCCTTTGATGATTCTACGAAATGAAGAAGTGTCTCCTCACGAGACTCGTTTGCCCGCTCTCCAACCTGCGACGCTTCTCTCTCTGACTTTCCACGGAAGCTTCCCTGTACTTATCCTTCAATAAATTCGAAGGCCTATTCCTCCTGAGCTTTTCCTCGACTTCTCAAGTCCTCCAGAGAGCTTCTTGCACGCACTCCTTGCGTCAAACCTTCAACAATGTTTAAGTGTTGACGTCGCTCGACTCTGCGCACGCCTACAGCAGCAGTATTTCGATACTCTACTCAGAATCGCAACTCTGAGGCTTAGCTTGGCCTGCGCACTTCTTGCATGGCACTGTGCCTAACTGCACCTTCGAGGAAAACGAGAATGAAAGCTATCTCTAATTGAACCCTTCTGTCAACGCACTCCTTGCAGACAATTCAACTGCACTCCTTGCAGGAATCCTCTGGCTCAATTAGAGAAACCATTGAAACTCATTCACTCATCCTCTCAGACTTCAATTCTACCATGAAATCACATACACAGCATAATAGAAAATGCATAACAGGAAGTAAATATTCATGGGCATAGCATTCAACACACATACACAGAGAATAACACGACAGCCATGAATTTGAATCAACTTCTTCTATTAATTCAAGATCTGTACATGGGTGTTCTTCTACACAGTTCTTTGCTTCTCCCTATGCTCTGTATTCTTCTAACTCTTCCTGAACTATGTTACAAAGGATAATGAGGGTGTTTATATCCGTTCTCCCTCTTTCTTCTAAAACTGTCTAATCTAATATTAAATTCTACCTACTTACATTTACTACTATAAATGCCTTTGTCTATCTCAGACGAGAGCGAGGCGCTCAAGGTCTAATTACATTATACCAAGGCGCCTTCATTAAATGATCTCATTTATGTTTGGCGCATCAGCTTCAAGGGAAAATTCAAAAATTGGTGCAAGTGTGTGCCCAACTATCCTTTATCTTCTGCGTTGGCTCGCTTGTCTCGGGAGATGCTCCTGCATCAGAGGGTTTTCGATTTTGAGAAGATACAACATGTTGTGCTTCTTTAGCTCTTTTAGTATCCTCCACCCAACTCTTAGGCTGAGCCATGAGAACATGGGCTTGAATCTCATCCTTGAGGCCACTGATAAAACACTCTCAGAAAAAGGCATCAGACATGCCCTCTGTCCGAAAATCCAGTCACTCAAAAGTAGCTATAAATTCTTCCACTGTTCCTGATTGTTTCAACTTTGTCAAACGGCCCAAGTGGTTGGTGTCAGTGTCAAAGCATTCATAAAGATCTTCCATAAAGTGTGTCCAAGCAATATACCCTTGACGGGAAGTTTTTATCCATTGCCACCATTGCCAACGTTCTTGATCTATATGGAAAACACCATACCGAAGTTTGGCCAAGTCATTTCTAATGTCGTAAAAAGAGAAATAATGTTCCATTTGGGTTACCCAACCAGTGGAGTCTGAGCCATCAAATTTGGTCATTTCCACCCGCGGAAGGCGTAGGTCACGTTGAAAGTGATGGTGCTGAAAATTATGGGAATGAGAGGAATGTTAACCTCCAGTATGTGGGAGTGAGTCAGAGGAAGGGTTATCTGTATGGATATGAAGTTTGGTGCAGAGGGACGAAAAGATAGATTCAAGCTGGGTGTTCAAGTCTTGTTTGATTTCCTCCATTGAGGACTGCATGGTTGTATTGATGACGACAACATTGGCACTGAGTTGTTTCACTTCTTGTTGGGTTTCGGTGAGACTATATTGCAAGGTATTAAAGTGAGTTTCAAAGTCTTGGCTACGGGTACGGTCCATGAGGACAAGGGAACCAAAAAGGGGCGGGTGGAGTCAAAAAAAAAATCGAAAAATGATATGTATGAATGTGATAAGGGCGAAGAGATGAATCCAATGGAATAGATCTCAGTTTACTCCAGTCGGAAGAATACTGTAGTGATGAAATGCCCAAATTATTAACCAGGAAGAAATGTGTAGTTACTTAGCAACCCGAACACAGTTTCACAGCAATAGCGTTGGATCATGTTATCATTGATGCCAATGGTTTGATTGATTGATGTCATTGATTGATGTCAAGTGATTGATTGATGTCAAAGGATTGATTGATTGATGATTGATGTAATATAATATGTATTTTCCTTGATGAGAATGCATATATGAATATGGATCAATGAGTTTTCATTGATATGATGAAGATGGATCAATGAGTTGTCATTAATACATGATGAAGATGATCAATGTGGTTTCATTGGTATATGATGCATTGTTGGAAAAATGTATATATGACTCATTATTGTCTTATCAAGATTGATAAGGTGCACAAATGGATAAACTCCAAAGTGGTCCCCTTATGGTGAAAGCCTTCACAAGAAGACGCTTTGCAGATTGAGTTAGCCTAGAAGAATGGTTGGAGGACCCATGCTCTCATTATTGTCTTATCATGATTG
>ML799132.1:48360-69125 GCA_009831015.1 Picea engelmannii | reverse complement strand
GCTGAAACAGGGCAATTTCTGCTGAACTGGCCCTGTTTGACCAGCGTTGACCGGGCATCTAGCAGTCTCAGATTTCGAATCTGATAGCTTATTCACCATCCTTGTACATCTGGGAATGCAACCCAAGTGTTGGATTTCGCCCAAGTGTCCTGCAAGTATACAAAGGACGGAGCTATTACGGGATTTGGTGAAATTCTGTAATTTCTGCTAAATTTCCAATTTTAATGCAAAAATTTAGAAAATTCAATTCTGAAGTTAAAGGATGACAAATATACCTTGGATAGACTATTTTATGAGAAATGTGGGATAAAATGAAGGAAAAATGGCAAATAAAGAGGCAAAAGTATGGTTTGTGGAAGCACAAAAATGGACTCAACAAACCTCTTCAAGGGGGAAACCTCCAGTTGAGCAGAGCTCTATTACAATAATATCCAATCTAGGGTTCTCATACCCTTGAATCATATTTATACTAAATATGTCTATCAAAATAAGCATCTAGAGGAATATTCTTCTAGAAGCGGAGGCTTCTATTAGGTCTTCTTACATTCGACTTATTTTATTTTATTGCAAGGTCTTATTAATATTGATCTTTATTACATCCGAACATATTGTTCTACCTATGTGTGGGTTAGGACCCTAACATAGTTATATAGATCCTAAGATGGTGGAAAGTCTGCATTTGCGAAGAAGCAAGCATGGGAAATCTTGGTTTGTGCAGCTGACTACAGGAGCCAAAATAAAATTTAATGAGATGGTTAAGTCATGTCTTATGGACATGAATGGACTGAACACCAAGGTAGATTTGAACATCTTGATTTTAGGTTCCTATGACTATCTAATTGGGATGGATTGGTTGGACCAGAATCATTCCATCCTAGACTATCATAACAAGGAATTTACTTGCTTGGATGAGGAAGGGAACCTAAGGAGAGTGCAGAGAATTCCTAGGGAAGTAACCATCAGAGAAATTTCAGCATTACAACTAAAGAAATGTTACAGAAAAGGGTGTCAAATATTTGCAGCACATATGGAAGAGGCACTTAATGATAAGGTTCCAAATTTGGAATATTATGCAGTCCTGGAATATTTTGAAGATGTGTTCAGGGAGGTACGAGGACTACCCCCAAACAGAGATATTGATTTCTCTATAAATTTAATCCCTGGAGAAGCTCCAGTGTCAAATACTCCTTACATAATGAGTACACCAGAGCTGAAGGAGTTGCAAATGCATCTTGAAGAACTTCTTAAGAAGGGGTATATATGCCCAAGTGTGTCACCTTTGGGTGCCCAAGTCTTGTTTGTGAAGAAGAAATATGGAACATTAAGATTGTGCATTGATTTCAGATAGTTGAATAAAGTTATTGTTAAGAAAAAGTATCCTCTGCCAAGGATTGATGATCTTTCTGATCAATTGAAGGATGCAAAGATATTTTCAAAGATAGATCTTAGGTCAGGATACCATCATGTAAGGATTAAAGAGGAATATATCAGCAATAATGCCTTCAAGACAAGGTATGGTCATTATGAGTTAACAGTGGTGCCATTTGGGTTGTCAAATGCACCAGCTTTTTTCATGTGCTTAATGAATGGTGTTTTCCGAGAATATTTAGACAAGTTTTTCATTGTCTTTTTGGATGAAAGTCTTGTATATTCCAAGTCAGAAGAAGAGCATGAGAATCACTTGAGGATGGTGTTGCAAGTGTTAAGGGAGCATCATTTGTATGTCAAGTTGAGAAAGTGCTCATTTTATCAGAAGCAAATTCATTATTTTGGTCATATCATTTCAAAGGATGGGATAGCAATGGATCCTGAGAAGGTAGAAGCCATTAAAGAATGGTCAATTGTTATAGAATAAATCAGTAAATGCGGACATACACTAATCTTCGTAGATCCACCTGGATCTAGAAAAAAATAGGACAGGACATGGTGCTTTCCCTAGGCTCTAATCATTGAATTTACTACCAAACAAAATATGAGAGACATACCTTTAAGTGTCGCTTCCTTATGTCTTTGTTGTTCTTGTTTCACTCCAGTGCTCTTGTGATACTGATCCTATAGTGAGACACAAACCAACCAAAGTGAAAGAAGTAGAAGTATATTAAATGACAACCTATGCATATGATCAAGGAATTATGCAATAAAATAAAGATAATTCTATGGGAAAGAAGCATGCCACTGTATTATATTAAATAATAGGAAGAGAGATTACAACTGGATGCCTTGATGTTGTAAGGTTCCTTCCAACAGTTCCTTGCTTCCCACACACTTCTTGCTCCAAGGATTTTGAGACCATGGATCTGATAGCTACTCACAATCTATATTGACAAAGAAAATCTCAAAGCCAACAAACCAAGCTAACAATCTCAAGCCAAATTTCTAATATCAAAGGCTCAAGAAATTTCCAACCCAATCAAGCTAACATTCTCCATGAGAGCTCTTCTCCTTTTATAAGCTGAAAAGGATAAGGTGAGGAGGTTAGACTGATCCCACTAAATCATGAAAGCGAGTAAGATCCAAACCATTCGGAGGCCACCTCGCCATAGAAGCGTCTCCTTCTAGAAGCATCGAGAAAATGCTCATTTTTCCCATGTACGAAGGCCGCTGCACCCTAGCTATAATGCATCCTACGAAAACCCCGCAACCTATCTATAGTGAAACCTGTGGAAATAAGGTATTTACACACCCTATGTATAGAGCAACCTACAGAAATCCTTTTTAATAGGGTTTTTACAAAGGAAAATCCAATTTCTTCTCTCAGGCAAAGTTCTTCTCCCTTCTTTCTTCAGGAATTCAAGCCACTGACCCCTCTAAAGGCAATAGATAGGTTTACATAATTAATGGTCATAGGGATGAAGAAAATAATGTGTAACATCAGCACCAAAGAATGTGATAGAGGTGAGATCATTCATGGGTCTTGCAGACTACTACAGGAGATTTATTAAAGGATTCTCAAATATTGCACACCCAATCACTTCCTTGCAAAGAAAGGGTGTGAAGTTTCAGTGGACATTGGATTGTGAAAAGAGTTTCCAACACTTGAAACAATTATTAACAAGTGCTCCAATACTAAGGATTGCAGACCCAAATGAAGACTTCATTGTATGCATAGATGCATGTAAAGAAGGACTTGGTGGATTCCTTAGTCAAAATGGATTTGTGATATGTTATGAATCAAGGAAGTTGAAGGAGCATGAGAGAAACTATGTCACTCATGATTTGGAGTTAGCAACCATAGTGCATGCCTTGAGGAAATTGAGACACTACCTCATGGGGAAAAGGTTTGAGCTGAGGACAGACCACAATGGTCTGAAATATTTATTTGATCAACCAACTCTAAATGCTAGGCAAATCAAATGGTTAGAATTTCTAAGTGAATATGACTTTGATATAAAGCATATCAAGGGGAAAGAGAACAAAGTGGTTGATGCACTCAGCAGAAGAGTGCATGAATTTCATGCTATAGCCATTAGCATGTACCAATCAGATTTGAAAGACGGAATTTTAGAGGCTTCCAAATTAGATTTGCATTACAAGGAATTAGTGGCAAAATTACATCAAGGTATTTTGCAGCAGAAAATTGAGGAATACAAGCTAGATAATGATGAAATTCTCATGTGTAGGGGCAGAATTTATGTACCAAATTCCCAGGAGTTGAAAAATATGATATTGAGAGAAATTCATAATGTGCCTTATGTTGGGCACCAAGGATATCATAAAACTATTGCAGCTGTCAAGAGCCAATATTATTGGCCGGGCATGAAGAAAGAGGTTGCTAATTTTATTTCCATATGTTTGGAATGTCAAAAGGTAAAGGTTGAGCATAGACACCAAGATGGTTTGCTACATCCATTACCCATTCCTGAGTGGAAGTGGGAAGTTGTAACCATGGATTCCATTACCAAACTCCCCAGAACAAACAAACAACATGATTCTATCATGGTAGTGGTAGATAAGCTTACTAAGGCTACCCATTTTATTCCAGTTAAGCACATTCACAAGGCAGCCAACATCATTGATGTTTATATGAAGGAAATTGTTAGATTACATGGCATACCCAAGACAATTGTGTCTAACAGAGATCCAAAATTTACTTCAAAATTTTGGAAGGGATTATTTAATGGATTTGGAACAAATTTGAATTTTAGTACAGCTTGTCATCCTGAATCTAATGGACAAACAGAGAGGGTAAATCAAGTGATTGAAGATATGTTGAGGATGTATGTGATGGATAAACCATCAAAATGGGAAAACTATCTACACTTGGTAGAGTTTGCTTATAAAAATAGGTACCAAGCATCTCTAAATATGAGTCCACTTGAGGAACTTTATGGCAGAAAGTGCAACACACCAGTAAGTTGGGATAACCCAGCAGAAAGAGCAATGGTTGGGACAAATTTTCTCAGGGAAATGGAGGAGCAAATGATAAAAATAAAACAAAATTTAAACGCTGCCCAAGATAGGCAGAAAATTTATGTTGATAAGGGCAGAACTCACAGGGAATTTAAAGTGGGTGATCTTGTATTTTTGAAAGTGAGGGCCAACAGAAGTTCCCTGAAGTTGGGAAATTGTTCAAATATGGCAGCTAGCTATTGTGGGCCATTTGAAATCCTAGAGAGGATTGGTCCAGTATCTTATATGATTTCATTTCCTGCATCTATGTCTATTCATAATGTATTCCATGTATCATTACTCAAGAAATATATACCTGATGTTAATCATGTTATTGATTGGAATGTGATTCAGGTGGAGAAAGAAGGTGCTTTTCAAGTGCATCCAGTACGCATTTTGAACCGTAAAATCAAACAGCTCCGAAATCTATCCATAGGGCTTGTAAAGGTCCAATGGACCTGGTACAGTCCTGAGGACGCTACTTGGGAGCATGAGGATGCAATGCGGGCAGAATACCCGCATATTTTTGAGTATTTTTTAAATTTTGTTGTATATGGGTACATTATGCACTGAGGACAGTGCATAAATAAGGGGAGGGGATTATAATATCCCTAGGACGAAACCAATTGTAATATAAATGAAAATGTACCTAGGTTGGTGAGTTGTTTTGATATCATTTTTGTATGCACCTTTCATGGCATAGGGCACGCATGTACTGCACAGTAAAATGAGGAAGTTTGCACATTCCTGGATACTGCGCGCAACAACTTGAGTGCGAACAATATTGAGGCTAGGGATCCTTTTGTGTATATGTTTCATTTTATAGGCTGGTGAGCCAGTTATTATAAGCTAGGATGCTTGTGTTTTTATTAGGACAGAGAGCCTAGATGTTAAAGGCCAGTGCCCCTATTTTTGTATATGTCTCATAATTAATATAAAATACATCGTTGCACGTAGATAGACCACAATAAAAGAGATGGAGGACTAAACTCCACTAGTTAGGGAAAGGGAGGGCCAAAAGTTAAGGAAAAGGGTTAATCTAGGGAGCTTAAGCCAAAAAGGAATATTATATTAATATTTCTTAAAACATAAAGTATGGATAATTATTTTATCCTAAGTTCCAAAGTTGGGGACAAGTGGACCAAAGTAGCTCCCAACATGACAAGTGTCAAGTTGGGGACATGCATGCATATTGTGGGGACTTAGTTCATTTCCTATCATATTTTCCATCATTCCTTCCATCATTCAGTCATCTAGTCAATCATCCATGAACATTCACACACCATTGAGTTATCCTTTGTATTTTCATGACTATACCTGAACCTATATCCATAGTCATTTTGTGTTGGTGTACCTGGTTATCTGGGGAGTTGGACTGAAGAAGCGGGTTGTCAGGCCTGTGGGATATTGAAGAGGCGGGTTGTCAGGCCCGTGAGAAATTGTCTGGGTGAAATAATTGTTGGGAATTGATTTCCTGAAGGTGTTAAACTATAGCTACAATGCTCTGAGACTTCATGTTCGGCCTGTTCTTGAAGCCTGAAAAGGAAGTGGGGCAGTCGAAGGATTGTTGAGCAGAGAAGGGGCACACTTCCTGGGTGGGACAGGCATGCGGGGAATGAGGGATTGTAGGTTGTTAGTTTGATTTGGCACCTGAGATGGAGTCTTTCCTGTTGTCCATAATACTTTAGCCTGGATAGGAATCCCTTTACCCAGGTGGAGTTTAGTCCCAGCTTGGGGGTGACTCATTATTGAGAGTGATGAATAATGTGGTCTAAGGCTAGGAGGTTCGTGGAATTTCTGCACGTAGTTGGTGACATTCTTATCAAGATAAGTGCCAATTGTGTGATAAATTTACTTGTTGCATTTTTATTTACGTGCTTATTTTTATGGGTTATCATATGTGCGGTTATAACTGTGTTTATTTTTATGGGTATTTCCTGTATATGTTGCATGTATATGTTTACTGTTATTTCAGTGTGAATCCGTGTATTTACAGATGTATTTGTATGTTTATGTTTTATTTATAATGCTTCTGCAAGAGTTTTGTGTGTGTATATTTTAATTTCATGTTGTTCAAAAAACTTATGTGGCATAGCTCAGTTGGATGTTGGGTATGTTACAGTATGTTCCGAAGAGAGAACAGTAAGAGTTCTCTGGCGTAGTGTGGCCCGGCATGGATGGTTAGGGACGTTATAGGAGATTGACCAGAGACTCAAGTGACTGAAAGGAAAGTTGAAATATCTCATGACCGGTATGTAGCACATGCACCTGTTTGTCAATTCATTGCTACCACACTTAAAATACCCATTACGACAAGAGAATTTTCAGACACAGGCAGAGGCTCTCCAGAAAAACCTGCAACTGGAAGAAAACCAATATCAACAGACGGATCCATCCATCGAAGATCTAAAGGAGGATTTGAAGAACTTAACATTCCAGCTAAATCAGAACAAAAGTAAGGACAAATGAGAATCTGTGTGGTGTACCACGTGCAAGACGGAAGGACACCACAAGAACGAATGCCCAACATTCCCGTAGTATATGGCAGTAGGAATGTCAAATCCATTACCAACAGGAGGACTATGGTGTGAGATCTATAAGAAATCGGGCCACGATCCATATCACTTCCCAATGATGTAGAAATACCAGACCATCCCAAAGAGTTCATAATGTAACTTTTGCAAGTTAGTGGGCCACGATGACAAAGATTGTAGAACTATGGATTTGATGTGAGAGAGGACATCAGATGAATATAGGGTGTTTTTTCATCCTTATACACACTTGGAAATGTGAGATAAGTCCGACTCACTTAGTGTGTCCTTGGAGGCACAATGCCTAGGTTCAAATCCCATGCTATCACTTTGACTTGAACCTCTTCTGTCTAGGCTTATCCTAGGGAAGCCAAGGGGGGTGGACCCTAGTTACTAGATGTGATTAACATTATGTTGTAGGAGTTGGTTTTAATTAGTTACAAGTTTGGGGGGATAGACTAACCTATGATGCAAAGGCAACAATGCAAGATGCAACAATTTCTTATGACAATCAAACCCTTCCCTAATTCAACTAAGACTAGTGCCTATGGTTGGGCAAAGGGGTCAAATAATGTTTGAGGGAGTTTGATTACAAAAGATTTACAAATAAAACAATGATTACAATTACTTCACAACAATGTTAGATACAAATCCACAATTAGATACAAGATGAATAGATGATACAATAGATACAACAAGAATATTTAAGAACTACAAAATATAAAGATACAAAGAGGCAAGTTAACCAAGTGCTTTAATGTGTAGGAATTGAAGGAGATTCAAAGCATAAATATCATCCACATTAATCCAAGCATTCCCCAATAGCACTTACTCTATTGGACTACTTTTCAATGGCAACCACAACACTCAAGACCCAATAAGAATATGCCTCCAAATGGGATGCGTTATCTCTTGAGGGATCACACCATAAAGAACACTTAACAAATAAAATGGAAAGATTGAAAGAACAAGTGCTCAACAATACTTAAAATATTGACACTTATATAATTAACCCACAAAGAAGTGTACATGCATGTAAAAATGAAAGAGATGTGTGCTTGCAAGTAAAGTTTTAAACAACCATAAGATGTACCAATGTAGCTAAGTTGTTTAAATTCTTAGTGAATTAAGGGTTACTTAAATATTTTAAAGTTTGAATTACCCTAACTAAGTGTCAAACCAAAATCCTCCTCCCCCAATTACCAAATGGTTGTTGGATGCTCAAGAAGTGAGGCAACGAGGCCTACCCTAGATTCACAGGTCAACCCTAAAGATCTGAGTACTCCCGAAAAGGACATTGTGCACTGTGAGACTGTCCTCGGCCTAGAACCTTTTGTTTCCTTCCTCAAACCTCATTTTAGATGGAAAATATGGTGGATTTAGGTGTCCTATTAAGTATAATATGTCATTATGCCTAAGGACTAAGTATTTTAAGTTGTTTGAGAGTGTTTAAGTGACTTTTACTTGTCCAAAATTAGTTAAAAAGTGTCAAAACCAAAACTTGATCAGCTCAAAAGATGTGTTATAGATCATGAAATTTAAGCATGTAGACACATGAATCATGTAAAAGAAAGTTGAAATAAAAGGGCTACTCCATCATCATTTACTTAACCATAAACATGTGCAAGCTTGTATGAAAATAATGCTAAGAAAGGGCAAGAACAACTTGACAAAGAAAGAAGAGAATGTTTTAGCTCATCACCACTTAACCATGAGTGTTATCGCATTAAGAAAAACGTTCTAAGAGATGAAAAGTACTTGCTGAAATAAGAGTGTGTCTCTACACCATAAACATGCCCCACTTATATTTCAAACTTAGATGATGAAAAATGGCCATAAAGATAAGTTATTTGCAAGTTAAAAGGATTATTTCTTAAACCACCATCAAACCATGTGATATTGCATTAGAACATGTGTTATGAAACTTGAAAGATTATAGCATGTAAGTAAGATTATGCCCCAAGGGCTTAAGCTAAGATCTAGTATGTGTATGAGATCTACTTCTAGAATATTTTAACCATCTAAGCATAAGAAAATCATGAACACATTACTAAACTAGTCATACGATATTGTGGATGTCTTACCCAAGGTGTAGGAAACAATGAAGAACAAGACTTGAAAAGAAAATAAAGAAACAAAACCACTCACAATGGCACAAGGTGGAGGCAAGCCTACCCTTGTTGTGCCAAAGAGGGTTTGGAAGCAAGAGAATGACTTTAGAAATGCTAGAAAGAGAAGAGAAAGGGTGAGTCTTCGTTACCCAATAAATGGAGAAGTTATTGAGGTGTTGTATGACCAAAAGTGGGCAGAATAACCCTTATACCTGGTAAGAACCTGCAAAAACCAGCAAGCTATTACTTGCTGAAAATGTTGCACAACACACCACAAGTCAAGAAAAAATTATGTTTTTATGCAGAAATTTTTCACATACAAGTATCCCAATAAAAGTAGATTTAATGTGACCTATCTATGATTGTTAGAAAGATGAAATATAGAAAAAATGAGCAAATAAATCAGATCTGAAAAGCAAAGGAGTTTAGGTGGGTTTTAAGAGTAAACTCTTCCTTGAGGCTAGCCCAATAAAACCCTAGAGGTAAACCTGCAAAAGTTGTGAGAAAAGATACAAAAATAGATAGAATGTGAGTAGATCTAGATGGTAAAAAAAATACTTTGAAATACCCAAATAAACACTTCACTAGATCTATGATAATACTACCACAAATCTATCCAAACAAAATACTTTGCTTGGAGCTTCTACTCTAGATCTATAAACTTGAAGCAAGAATGAGAGAGAAAAATAGAACAAGACCACCTCAATAGTATCAAGAAGCAACAAGAATACTCTTTTTTTCTTCAAATCCTCCAAATCCTTTCTATTACTCAAGAGGAGAGTCCTGTAGCAGCATGTTGCTCCAACACTCTCAAGAGCAAAATAGAAGGAAGAACAATGAACAAGAGAGAGAGAGAGATGAGGGGAAAATCCAGTAGCATAACAATAACTCAAGATATGGTGTCAAATAAGTGAGGGAGGGGTTCTATTTATACTTTGGAAGGCAAAGATACCCCTCTTTGATGAGTTACAAGTGTCACACATCAAAGAAAAGTCACTTTTAGGGTTTTGGTAAGTTAGGGTTTTGGCATGGATGGATGAAGTGGAAATGAGTTGGAGTGAGTTGGAAAGGCTTTGGCAAGTTAAATTATGAGTTGTAGGGTCTAGGGAGGCACACCAAGGGATATAATAAGTCTCCCATTAATTGTTTTATTATTTTTTCACTTTTTGGAGACTTTCTAGAAGGGAGGCACACCACTCTAGGAAAAGTAACGTTTTTGTTTAATGGCTAGGTGAGGGGGTGATGTGAGGGTTGGAAAAGGTTAGGAAAGGTTAGGAAAAATATCTCTCACCTTTTCCATCATTAATTTAATCCATTTGCTTATAAATTACAAAAATGACATTTTACCTATCTCATGACTTAGCAATTAAAATTGTTGTTTTGACTGACTGGGACTCCTGGTGGACAAACACCTAGCAAAAGTTGTTTGATTGAGCTAAAACTTGAGCCAAGTGTGTAGGGGGTGTCTTTAAATTTATTTTCAGAACAAATACTCCTATCAAAAACCCAAGGACCTAGTTTTTACAATATTTTCTCAAAAACAATTAATTAATTAAATAATTAAACTTTCAACCTTAGGAAAATTTAATTAATTTAATTAATTAAAAAAAAACTATCTAGACTCGACGGAATTCTATGAAAATTTATAAGATGTTATACATGGTCATTTACATCATTCCTAAACAATAAATACCAAAGGATAACCTCATTAGAACGTCTTTCACCACTTTAGAGGAATTATTGTTGGTGGGAGGGAAAAACTCAAGGGAAATTAATAAGGTTGAAAAGCCACATTAATAACCTGAGGATAAAAAACCCTCAATGAAAGGAAATCCCCTAATGAAGAAATCCTAAGGTAACTTACCTAACCATGATCCATGTAGACCTATTACATTATTAACCCACGCAGGGGTGCAGAAATTCTATTTACAAAAATATGTGCTAGAGGCATAAATTGCCCAGTAGAACTAAATTGTCTTCAACATATTAGTATTTGATGATGATTCTCTTCATGACACATGGATTTGACCCCCTAGGTGGATAGGTGGTCAACAGGGTGGAGGCAGAAATGATGATTGGGCAAGCCGCACCACAGTTTAACCAAGTTCCAGCTACATACAACACTACACAACATCAGTATATTACTACGCGGCAACCATATAATACCACGCAGCCACAGTACAACACAGCGCAACCTCAGTACAATATCGCGCAGTACAATTAGGAGCCTCAATGAAACGCCCCGAGAGGAGATCGAGTTGGCTACAGAGGTGGAGTACAATCAAGATGAGGATTTGGAAGAGGTAGAGGACCAGTGGTATGTCACAACCGTTAACAACCAGGACATTATGCAAGAGAATGTCCACTTCCACCGTCGAATTGTATGCATTGTTGCACATCATATCATCACACGAAAGAATGTCCTACATTACTAGGGAAGATCTAGGAAAAGAGGAATCATAACAACCAAAACGTTCAATGGATTTTAGCCAAAGCAAGGGATGAAGGATGAAATATCAACATAGTTACACGCAGAGGAGCTAAAACAAGGAATGACGTAGTCCAACAAGAACCAGTACAACACTAGTGGGTGAAGAAGAACGACGAACCAAGGAAGTAGTTTGATGCATAGAACGAGTAGGATATATTTAAGCAAGCCAGAGAATAATTTTTTAAGGACGATATTGCGTCGACTTCAACTGCGTAGCAGACTAAAGAGACTCCAGATTACGAGATGCATCCATCGTTGGATCATACCAAAAAAATACAGCCCCTAGGACAAGTAAGTACACTCAAAGGTTTTTTTCAATCACATGTAAAACTATCGAATGATCCTTCAACTCTCAAATATTGAAAAATATAGTAGAAAGAGGTAGCATAGAGACAGAAGGAAAACTAGAACAAAAAATAGTCAATCACCTACATACAAGGAGAATAACAAGTAGAGAGTTCAGACTGAATGCTAACATCGTAGATTTCAACATGGGAGATATCATAATGGATCTAGAATTTTAGTCAATGTATTACCAAAGAAGACATGGCAATGTATGGGAGAGCCCACATTAGGATATTAACCTGTTCAGCTGAAACTAGAAAACCAACACAGAGTTCTACCAATTGGCAGACTGAAAGGAGTAACAGTAGACCTGGATGGAGTGCACACTAAACCAGACTTCGAAGTGATCGAAATAGTGAATGGCACAACAACATATCCATCATTGATTTTCTTGGATTGGGTGTTTGATAACTAGGCCATAATCAATTTAAAGACACGAAAAATGGCATTCAAGTCAGGAGAATACAGGGTCATCGCACCATTGGACCCATCAGAAGGGGAAAGGCTTGTAGAACCTACTTGCTTAGACTTAAAGGAAATCAGCCAATTGCACAGAACAACTACGCGCGACGAGGATTACATAAATCCAACTGCAAATAGGATACTCAGTTGGCAGAGCATTACTTCAAGTGCGACAAACTCAGTTACAGGTTTAGATAACTGGAAACAAAGACTACACGAAGTTTCCACAAGAAGGTACGCAAGAATAGACCGCGCAGTAAGATGGATAGGCACGAAGATAGAGGAAACACCCAGTTTCCATGGAGTAAATGATCTTCAAGTATTCTTGGCACAGTATGAGGATAAAGTGTTATAAAATTAGAGACTCCTAGAACTCAATATAGCACTCAAGGCCACACCTGCAAGATGGTGGGGCGCACACAAGGAGACAATCACGAATTGGTACTAATGTAAGCAATTACTACACATAAGGTTTGGCGCAAAATAGAAAAGAAACAAGAAGCAGAAGTACGACCGACAGGGGGCACCAGCGGAACACTTGGAGAAGTGCAGAGCGTTGTGGAAAATGACACACCCAGAGGAATGGCCTCATCACTTTGTACATACCTTAGAGGGCATACCAGCAAACTGGTATACAGACCAAGAACTACGCAGAGGAACTATGAGCTAGACAGTATTGCAATAGAATTTTACAGTCACTTTCTCATTCGAACATGAGAACCCCAACATAGACGCAACACTTAAGAATATAAGAGGGGTGATATTCATTAAGGAACCAGAAGTTGAACTCATAACAGAAGAACAATGGCAGAATAGACAAATAGTTAAAAAATTGTTTTCATGCTACCATGTGCATGAGGAAGCACTTGATGAAGACGACTTGTGTGATATTCAGATCGAGGAAGTGGAAGGTGGAAGAGAAGTGGAAGGTACACCTCTAGAATCAGAAGTAATTGTTGCACTGATCAAGGTGAAGAAAGTCAACATTGGGACAGTTGAGAATATAAAAATGGCCAGCATTGGAGACTATTGGGATGAGCAAACAGTGGAAAGCATAATAGAGTTACTACACGAGTACAACGATTTGTTCCCCACAACATTTACAGAAATTAAGGGTATAGCAAGAGATCTAGGAGAAATGAAGATACCACTTAGAGCTGAAGCAAGACCAATTAGACAGTGACCATACAGACTAAACTCAATATATAAGTAGAAAGTTAAAGTTGAGATTGATATAATGCTCAATGTCGGAATCATAGAACATGTGGAGGAATCATAATGGATAAGCCTAATGGTAGTTCAGGAGAAAAAACAAGGAGGGGTAAGAATATGCATCGACTTGAGGAATTTGAGCGATGCATGCCTACATGACCCGTTCCCTACACCTTTCATGGATTAAGTGTTGGAGAATGTAGGAGGACACAAATTTTACTCATTCATTGATGGATTCTTAGGCTACCACCAGAACAAGATAGCACAGGAAGATAGATACAAGACCACGTTTGCTACAGAATGGGGATCCTACCAGTACACAGTCATGTCGTTTGGACTAAAGAATGCACCAGCAATATTTTCCAGAGTATTCATCCTTGCATTTAAGGAGTTTATCCACCAGTTTCTAGAGGTATACTTGGACGATTGGACAGTCTATAGTTTTTTGAAAGGCCATGTAGAGGTCTTATGGTTGATGTTAGAAAGATGCAGGCAATATCATTAAACATCAAGAAGTGTATCTTCAGAACATCGTTTGGGATATTATTGGGCCATATAGTGTGCAAGCAAGGTTTATTAGTAGATCCTACAAAGATTGCAGTAATTTTTAACTTGCCACCACCAAAGATAGTCCATCAACTAAGAGCGACATTGGGACACATGAGATACTATAGAAAATTTATCAAAGGGTATGCGCAGATTACCGCGCCAATGGAGAAACTGTTAAGGAAAGACACAAATTTTTAGTGGAATGAAGATTGTCAACACGGTCTATATACACTGAAAGAAAAGATGGTCATCGTGCCAATACTAGTATTTCTAGACTGGGAAAAGACATTCCATGTACATGTAGATGCATCAGTCGTAGCACTTGGAGCTATTTTGGCATAGCCAAGAGCGGGAGATTTGGATCACCTTATAGCATTTGTGAGCAGAAAACTATTAGAATTAGAGAATAACTATAACACTACAGAAAGGGAAGACCTAGCTATAGTCTACACACTATAAAAATTCAGACAATACTTATTGGGAAAACATTTTAAGATGTTCACAGATCACTCAGCCCTTAAATACCTAGTCAACAAGCCAATGTTGGGGGGGAGAATCTATCAATGGTTACTACTATTTCAAGAGTTTGATTTTGAAATAATAGTCAAGCCAGGAAAGTTGAATGCAGGACCTAACCACCTATCTAGGGTCACAAATGGAGAAGAACCTACAAATTTAGAGGACAACTTTCCAGATGCATAGTTATTTTCAGTCTGAATCGTTGATGAATACTTTGCAAATATCATCCAGTACTTGAGTATGGGTACTGTGCCGCAAGAATATAACACCACGCAGAAGAAAAACCTGGTAGTCTGGACCACAGACTATCATCTGATCGCAGGAAACTTATACAAAATGGACGCAGATAGCATATTGCAAAGATATGTGCTAGAACATGAAATACCAAGGGTTTTAGCAGAAGCTCATGAGAGAATATAAGGAGGACATTACGCAGGAAAATCTACCGTGCAAAAGGTATTGCGCACAGGACTATGGTGGCCGACCATTCATAGAGATTCAAAGGAGTACTGCCACAGATGTGATGTCTGTCAGAGGGTTGGTAAACCCAATAGGAGGGACAAGATGCCATTGCGGCCACAGGTAACTTTGCAGGTATTCGAAAAATGGGAAATAGACTTTGTGGGACCAATTAACCCACTAGCAAAGAGGAAAGGATCAAGGTGCATTATTAGCGCAACAAAATACATGACAATATGGGCAGAAGAAACACAAGTTAAATATTGCATCGCAGAAACAACATCACACTTCCTATTTGAACAAGTAATCACTAGATTTGGTTTCCCAAGAGTTTTGATGAGAGACCAAGGCACTCACTTCATTAATAGCACTATTAATTCTATGAATGAATAATTTGAAGTCAATCGTCAAAATATCACTCCATATCATCCACAAGAAAATGGAACAGTGGAAGCATTTAACAAAATCCTTGAGAATGCACTGACGAAGATCTGTAATGTCAACAGGGATGATTGGGACCTCAAAATACCAGTAGTATTGTAGGCATACAAGACCACATTTAATAAGTTGACAAGACACATGCCATTGATATTGGTATATATCCAAGAAGCAGTGGTGCCACTAGAATTTTTCGTACCCACTCTGCGTGTAGCAGCGATTACACACATGAAAAAACAAGGCACAATACAGGATAGGCTGAATCAATTGATGATCATGGAGCAATATAGGATACTATCAGGGTTCCTCCAACAAGTGCAGAAATCAAGGGACAAAGCCTAGCATGACAGACATATCAAGACGAAAACTTTCAAGGAAGGAGACTTAGTATTGATGTATCACAGCAAATCCATTTAGCATCTAGGAAAACTCAGAATGCACTGGTTAGGACCATACGAAGTAAAAGCTGTCACAAATGGGGGAGTTGTACAGTTGAAAGACTTAGGAGGTGTAGAACTTAGAGGGATGATCAATGGGAGTCGACTGAAGTGGTACAAGGACAGTCAACCAGCTACAACTTGAAAGTCACCACGCAGCTTGAAAACAAAAAGGATATCAAACGGGACCAATAGAAGTACAGTGTGCTGAAAGGAGAAGGAGCACGCACACTTAGAAATATGAGCCCGATGAATACAAGGCTAGTGGTCAATTCAAAGCAGAAACAAGCAGGAAAGGACAAGATGGAAAAAGAAGTGCTAAGTGACGACGGCATGCGAAATTGAATGTCGGAAATGACTAACAGGACGTCGCATTAATCGCATCAATTGGAGACGGTGAGGGAGAGTAATGAAAAGAATGAAGGAACCAGAGGTTCATTGAATCTGTCATAAAGGAAACGTCTTCGACAAGATTCACATGACATCCATACAATGCAAGGACACAGGAGAAAAAATATTATTGCAAAAAATTAAAGAGGCACAGGGCGATAGAGAATACGAAGCACAGAGCAGAGTTTACAAAGGTTGCAGAAGCTACTGATCTTAGATAACGACCATATTTTCCACCATGGCACGACCAAAACAAGTAGAACTGATCTAGACTACCAGAAAATCTAGAATTAGCACCAGAGCACAAACACAATCGCAGGAGAGCTAACAGCAGCTGCCAAAGGTCATCAATGTGGATGAAATCCCATCACCGGATACAACACTAGTTAACCCCACATCCATTGTGTAGGAAAACCAGCAGACAGCACCAACAAGCATGGATGTGGATATGCTAGAAAAGGGGCAGGGTCAACAAAATGAGGACACAAGCAGTCAATCACAACCAAAAAACCCTGAAGAAGCCCCGCTGTCAATGGGATGGCTCCAAATCAGGAAGCAACAACCGAGCCAGACGAATCATAGACAATCGTGTTGAGACACCCACAAGATGGAGCAGTGGAAGATGTCATGAGCTAGATGGAACATTATACCGAAGAATGACCAATGGAGGTTGGAACCTCGAGTCAGCCACCACCACGAAAGGACAAGCACACAATACCTAGGTCACCGCACAAACAACCCGCTACAACAATTGTTTTTCCGTGCATACCAGAAGGGGTACGGGTAAAATCAAATTTGTTAGGATATGTAGAAAAACTAAAGTAGTCAGACCATGATGTAATGGACACGGAAAATTTCCCAGAGTTTGTGAAGCAAGTCCACCTACAGACTGTGGGTCTATATCCCTTTGGGGAACTAGTTCATCAACCACTCCAGTGGGCCGCAGGATTGGAAAAAACTGGGATTTTAGGTCTACTGGAACTACTTTGGCAGAGGACAGTATGCAAGCAGTTGCATCAAGCAATTGATGGTGGTCACACATGGCGGAGATTTGTCATGGGACAATCGCGTCTCAAAATATGTAGAGCTCATCGCGCACATTACAGGGTTGCCATCACGGGGCATGGACCCTGCACAATTTATCGAAGACAAAACAAAGGAGAAAGAACTCGTTGAGGAGATGAAAAACAAGTACAGAAGTGAAAGGGGGATGCGTAGAATAATTATCAAACGGATCAGTGACATCGCGACAAAAATGGCCGCAAAAATCATGGCCTGTAAGCTGCTCATAAAAATCCGCGAGGAAGTCCTGACTGGGGTTGTCCCAATAGCATCACAGTGTTTCGAGGGCACCATAATTAGTTGGGCCCCTTATCTCTTGAATATGTTTCTACATGACAGCAAGGATGCACAGGATATGGGAACATAATTTCATTATTCATGGTTGATCATGATGATAGCCATTATGGGATGGAAGGAACCAAAGTATGTATTTTTCACCACCAGAACCAAAACCCATAATGGAGCAAGATACTTATCGCTTGGCGCTTCTTCGGATGCCAGGAACAGAAATATGAACGCAATAATATTCGAAGGATATCTTCGCGATCTACAGGAATCCATCGCCAACATCTGGAGAATAACGTCGCAGGTTGTTGCATACTATCAGAACATAGCTAAATTCAAGGCCACTCGACATGCGATGTGGATCTAGGTGCGGAAGTACCTTTTATCGCACAGTTTGTAGGGTAGGCTTAGCAGCTTGGAAGTAAGGCTTAAATTGGCGTAACAAGAGCTTCCCCACCCATTGTCACCTCGATGGGGAGATCTTTCTATTCAGGGTGGCTAATCCCTAGGGAGACATCCCTAGTAATCTGGGGTTCTGAAGGAAAAGGATCAGGGTGTAAGGCTTCAAAGGTTAATGTAAGCTTTCCCTTCACAGATTACTGCCAAAAGGATAGTCAAAGAAGAGATATTTCACTGAAAGAGCACCTGTTTGCGAGACAAGGAAAATGAAACTAAAGTGTGCATACAATGGTTAGTACTTCAATATATTAATGACTATCTTTAATACATATGAGCAATGATGAATGTAATTATTGACGAAGTCAATGATTGCAATTTAAAAGTTATTTTTTATAATATCACTTCTTCAATAAATAAATAAATGATACTTGCATTCAATGTATAAAATCAATCTTTATTATATCACAACGCAATGAATGTGCTCATACATAAATATCGTTGTTGCGTCACTACACTATTAAGGTGATGTCAGCCCTAGTTTTAGGTCAGTTTGAAAAGGAAAGGAAGTGAACGTTTTGCAAACTAAACCAATGAAAGTGTTCTACACATCAATGCCAATTTGTTGGGTGACAAGGCCACAACGTTCTATATCAAACAAGAGATCCAATATGCATGACGTCACCAGCTAGTTAGGGTTAGGGTTAGCTAGATAATAAAGTGGACGTTTTGCTAAATAAAACAATGAAATTGCTCAACACTCAAATGTCTATCAAAGGATGACAAAGCCACACGTTTTACACTAAACAAGGGTTTAAAAGAGGCTTGACGTCATCAATTAGTTAGGGTTAGTAGAGTCGCTAGGGTTAGTTAGGGTTTCAATTCAAGAAAGTTTGAAAGATTATGTTGAACAAAACCTCAACGTTTTAGGATTAGACTAGTGCCTTGGGAAAATGGAGTCAAAGAGAGAGGCTAAAGGCTTGGAAAGATTCAAACCTAAGGACAGGAGAGTTATGTTTGATGGTGTTGCAATGGCAGGGCCACCAAATCAAAACCCTAAGGGGAGGAGGCCCATTCCGGTGTAGCTAAGGCTAGGCCTCATGCTCCTCCCTCTTTCCTTAAGACTCTTTGGCAAAAACGGCTAGCTATAAAACATAAATCTATGGCTGAAAAGTGTTGCTTGGGGACAAGGCTTTTCAAACCCTAAGAGTCAAACCCTAAGAGTCAAACCCTAGGTGTAAAATCAATTAGGCCTAGGACGTCTTCTTTCTTCAATTTATGTTTCAAACTAACTCAAGAAAAAGATGAACTAGTGTAGCAATGGCTAGGCTAGGTTCGTCTTAATCAAATGGCTAAACAAGTCTTTATCATGGGGACATGAAGCAAGGACCTACTTGTGTGCTTGCTCCCTAGGGTTTCAATGATTAAGCAAAATATTAGCAATGTAACCATAAAAGTAAGATATTCTACCTACAACCATTCAATCAAGAAGTTTTGCATGCAAAATATACTTACAAATCAATGAAGAGCCAAATCAAACCCTAGTTGTAACACCTTCCAATGACAAAAACACCATATGCATACCAAAGATAATCCCTCCAATAGTAGCGCCTCAACTCCAAGAGCCAATAACAAGACAAAAGACTAAAAAGTATCACTCTCCAAGAGAGCAAGTTGTGTTATTATGTAAAAATGAGAGGCAACGTCCTCTCTTTATATCATCCAAATGACCTTTAATTACAAAATAGGTCATTAAAAACAGCCGACAAGGCTGACTTAACAATATTCCATTATTTGTCACATTAAATGCTAAAAATGTCAAAATAGAGCTAAAAAGGAAGACGTCAGGCCCCTCTGAGGGATACGTTGGCCCTTTTTGGGCATCACCAGCATCTAGAAGGAAAAACGTTGGCCCCCTTGGGGCTTCTGCAACCTGCCACATGTGCCAAACAAGCCCAGCACACTGCCATCTGCTCCAGAGAACGTCCAGCCTGCCCTGGGTGGCGTCTTGTCCATCAAATCCATCATCCCATCTCCAGGGGATGATCCCCATAGGTCAAATCTCTGCCACAGTGTCCTGATGAGGGCGTCCTTTTGTCTTCTTCATGCAAGGGCTCATCCTGGCGTTGTCCTGCCTCTGCCATCCCAGCAACCATCTGGTGGGCTCTTCAGCCCCACGAAGGTCCAAACTAATCATCTCCCCATGTGTATCGGTCCTCTGGTACCTGTCCACCGGGTATGGTCCTGCACATCAAAGACTACGCCCTCCATGGGATCATCAGTCCTAGATATCATAGCAATGTAAATCATATTTCATTATTAAAGTTATCAAATATATGCATGAAATCCCTAACATATCATCTAAAAGCTCAAAGATATTACACAGATCTACTATACAAAGCTAAGGAAATCGACAGAACAACCTATTGGGCTAATACCCACAAGAGATGGAAAGTTTCCTCAGAAGATCATTCAAGCCATGTTTTATGCAGTGATATGGTTTTTAGGGATGTCCAGTCATAGTAAGACCAAGGGAAGGTGTCATTTGTGGGTGCCTTTATAGGAGGCGAGTTGTACCCGTCATGGATGCATTTTTTCCAAGCCCTTTTATTGCCTCATCTTTCTTTTATTGCTTTTCTTTCTTTTTTACTTCAAGGTCTGACCAGAGGACACTGCCTTGGCTTGGTGG
>ML799132.1:0-30668 GCA_009831015.1 Picea engelmannii | reverse complement strand
AATTTTAAAGTATTTGAACCAGAGACAAAGTTACTTACAGCCATGACCAAGCCATTCCAGCTTTCTGGAAATGAGCACAAGATTAGAAGAGCCCTAACCTCATCATCAAAGTCCACTTTTACAGAACTTAGTTGATTAGTAACTGTATTAAATTCATTTAAATAATCTGCAACAGACCCACCTTCGGACATCTTCATATTAAATAATCTCTTCATTAGAAATACCTTATTCGACGCCGAGGTTTTTTCATACAATTTGGCCAATGCGTCCATCAAACCCTTCATTGTCTTTTCTTTCGAAAT
This sequence comes from Picea engelmannii, assembly GCA_009831015.1. Taxonomy (NCBI): domain Eukaryota; kingdom Viridiplantae; phylum Streptophyta; class Pinopsida; order Pinales; family Pinaceae; genus Picea; species Picea engelmannii. Next base: position 30,366 of record ML799132.1, on the reverse strand, counting down.
ATTGAAATCCACCGACGCTGCCAGGCTCAGACGTATCGTTCCTAGAGCCTTTATGTCAAGAATCTCTCATTATTCATCCTTCATGGCCGTCGGCTTCTTTGCTACTCTGCTCAATGGTAGGAATAGATCCTTCTGATATAAATAGTCTTCCATATGCATCTTCCATAAATGGTAGTTTTGGCCATTAAATTTCTCAACCCTAAACTTTCCATCTTCCGACATTGCTCCCACTCGAACTAGGAACCCTCTTTTCCTGCGAGTTACCTTACGCTCTGATACCAGTTGTTAGAAAAATAGGACTGCAGAGCAATAAAATAAAACAAATGCAGAAACAAAACATAGAAGACACACAATACAAGAGAGACACAGATTTACGTGGTTCACCCAGTGTGGGCTACATCCACCAGAGAAATTGCTAGGCCCTTCCTTTATTATTATCCAGCAAATGAAGGGATACAACCTACAGCAAAACCCGTTGTAACTTCCTCTTCTTTCTCTCACAGTCTCCTCTCTCAGAATACAATATTCACCGCCATACATAGCTGCAATACATTTCCCTCATAAAAGAGGGTTGCCTTCTAGGGAAAAAAAACCCTAACATAATCTCTACCGTTAGATCTGCGACCTTATAATGAACGGTCCAAATTTACAATGAAACTACAATATACTTTTACAAGGCATTTTTTGCTTCGGGGGCTTCGCCCTCAAACCCCCATCAGGGGACGCTGCCCCCGAACCCCCACTGGAGGCCCGCTTGCCCCCAGACCCCACAGTCGGGGGGATAGCCCCCCCGGACCCCGCAGAGGGGGTACCCCCCCTCTGCACTCCCCCGCGTGGAAGAGTGTACATACTTCTGGGGTGTAAATACTTCATGGGGAATAAACATGGTTGAAAGCAAGGACCTTTGAATCAGGAAGATAATCAGGCTCCACAACCAACAATATGTGCCTAAGTGCCTGCTTCTCTCAGACCTTAGAACTCAACCATGTTGTTCTTCCCAGGGAAAAGTTTTCAATTTCGTCCCCGGCAACGACATCAGAATGTTAGCACTCTATAAATTTCATCCGGCTGAATAGACAAATGACAGAGGTAACTATTTCAACCATATTTAGAGCTAAGGCACTAACCTTCTCAACTCAGAGAGGGCTCTCTCATGTCACTGGGTATTCCTTCGATGGACAATGGCTAGATTCGGTTTGTTTTGGGGGGTTTTGATAAAATTGTTGAAGAAATGAAGATAACATTTGGGCTATGGAGTCAGGAATGAACGATGCATCGAAAAATCATGAAAACTATTAAGAGGAAAAGGCTAAATGAGGCGATGGTTTTGAGTTTATATTTGAGGTTTGCATGGCATTAGAAGAAAAAGAAACATATAACTGCATCAGAGCATATTAAAATGAATTATGAATTGGTTAAGAGGAAATACACATAACCTAAATTACTAAGCCAAGAGCATCGTGCGATGAATTCTGGGATTTTGATTCTCCAATTTAGACAGATGAAAGTGTAAATGAAATAAAAGATCATAGGAATTACATACTAGGAAAGAAAACAAAACTCATATCACAGCCAATTAGAATCTTTTCATAAACATTTCAAAAATCTGCTTATGCATTTGTATATTCATTCTAGCTCCAGAGTTTTACAAAGTCTTCCTGCTCAGAGGGTAGGCTCCTCTTTTCTCCATCATTTATATATCCTAGGGATGATATATATAGGGGATTCAAAAGATTAAACTTCCTCATAGTTCTAAAAATAGAGGTCAGTTACAAAAAAGAGTAAAGTGTAACGACAATTTTCCTACATTACAGGGATCGTTACAAATAGGAATGACATATCTGGGGATTTTTCCTTCAAATGCCATATGTCCAAAATTTGTTGGAACATACTCAATTCTACTTGATAATTCATTCCATCTTGGTGATTTCCTCCTTTAGAGTGCTCAACCAGGCTAGTTGATTTTCCCCAATGCTCTCGACCGCCTCATCTCTAATTTATGTCTTCTGTTGTTTGCTCTGGTTCTTCTTCACTGCTCGCTTGTAAAGTTTGTCCATGTGTCTGTTGATGATTAGGTCCCTCATAATAGGATTTAATCTGACCCCTTATTTTGGTTCTTTCGCAGGATCAGTATGGAATTTGGTTGCTAATATCTGCGCAATCATCCTTTCTTTCTTATTCATTGATAAAATTTCCATGTTAGTTGAAAACTCTGTTTTACTGGATACTGTTTGATTTGCCTGGTCCGTGTATTCTAATTTTGCAGAGACTACGATTTTTGTTTTCCTTAACTCTACAGAAATCTGAAAGTCGATTCAGTTTGAAATTATTTCTCTTATGAATGAGACGATGATTGCCTAGAGTAGAATAATTCCACCCATATTTGAAGATCGGTAGTCTTTGAGTTCTAATCATGAATTACTGTCAGGATTACTTGCAGGTACGTTGGTTTTCCACGCTTCACCAACATATTTCAAATGATGATCCTTTGAGTTAGTTATCCGACGTTGTTCACCTGACAATTCCAGATAGGAAGTACCTGAACGAGTGACGTGAGGTGATTTGACTAGCTGTCACCTTCCCCCACATGAAATGTTGATTTGACATATTAGGCCACGTGACATCGGGGATTTTGGGAAAATGGTTTCAAGAAGACTTCTTTTCACCCCGATGTACCTTTGAGGGCACTACGCGTCCACAAATAAAACCACAGCAGTTTTCCCTGGCCCGCCTTCGCATAATAAAATTTCGTGCTATTTCACCGCTCGATATGGGTCTCGACCATTGATCTGGGCTGCTTCAAGATCCACGATCTGTCGGATCATCTCCTTTGTGCTCCCACTATATTTTTCCACATGTCTCCATATACATCTTGGGCTTCCAAATCGCACCATATATTCACATCTCTTTAGTCCTCTACTAAATTTAAAACTCGGATTTCAAGCATAATTGTTATGGTGATAACACGTTGGACTCAAATGGAACGCTCCAAGAGCGAGTAGCAGAGGTCATTGCATAGGCAAAGGAAGCCAAGACATATATTTCATAGACCCAGATAGAGTGTGTAGGGTTAATCAGTGATGAGATTGTAGTTCAGGTAGTAGACGCACTCAAGGAGAAGACCGTGCAAGCTCAAACACAAGTAACGGAGCTCGGGGAGAAGTTCCAAGCGATCACCAAGGGGATCGACGAAGCACACAAAGGTTAGGTGGCACAGGACAAGCCACATGTCAGTTTTGGGGGCCTGTTGGAAGCAAGACAAAGCGGAAAGAAAGGATATTTTGGGAAAGAAGGCATGCACAAGGAAAGCGAGAGCTGGAAGGAAGAGCAGCACGTGTGCATGCATGGAAGACCTAATGATAGTAGGGTTAGGGTTTTTTCAATACATTGTAATGGTTGTGAGACAGAAGTGTATAAATATAGATACCTAGGTATCAAAAGAGAGAGAGAGGAGAGACCAGAGTCGGACAGGATGAGAGCTAGAGGGAGGATATAGAGAGTCTGGGGGAGGAGTCATGTTTTGATAGCTAGTTGTAATATTTCGCTAAATGACCTAATTTTGTAAGTTGTTGAGCTAGAGAGGAGTAAGGAGGGTATATCTTGAGGGTTATATCACAGGCTAAGGGGCCTGGTGCAATCTAGTCTGCCTCATAATAAGATCTCGACCCGACAAAGAAGGGTTGTAAAGTGTGTGGTGTTGTAGTTTTGGAACTGCTATAATAAAATAGATTGAGAGACAAATCTTTGTGGACGTATCCTAGGAGGGGGTGAACCACGGTAAAATTAGTGTTATGTGATTGAATGCATGTGTTTCCTTACTGTTTTAAGTAGTTGTTGATATGCTAAATGAATGAGTTGATTATATTCCATGCATAATCATGAATGATAGATTATTGCATTAATAAGTTAAGTAGAACTCTCAATGCACACTTCTCAGATCTCCGCTCAATCCTGGGTTGCAAACACATTAGTATTGCAGTCACCCATTAATACTATCTCATGTGAGACTGCGCAATACACTCTATGTGTTGTGTTGCCTTCTGGTTTACCAGGGAGGGCGATAGTTTTAGAGGCTTTGTTGGAACCCCAGTAGACATGAACCCTGGGTTAGGCAAGTTAAGGATATAAATTCATACATATAAATAATAACCAACACTCCCCAAATCAAAACCGGGGTTTCGATTGGTTATCTAGCCCCTCTTTGGACAATCAGGATCAACCCTTCTCACCAGATCAATGACTACTATAACTCGCGGAGTTACACATGGATAATGGAGGTTTATTTAGGGACCTAGCGATTCTTCATGCCATCTTTGTACCTTATTGCAAGGATTCTTACATTCAGCTCTTCCATGCTCTTTTAAGCCAATTACCAACCAGCGATAAGCCTGTTTCTTGATGCCCAATCGAGATTTTATTTCTCGCAAACCATCAATGTCAAGGAGAGGGAAAACAACACAAGGTTTTATCGGCCTTTCTACACACAGGCTTAGCTATTAATTCATTCTTCCTTTTTAAGAATATTCCAGTACTTCATTCCCCTTAGAAATTGTCATTCGTTTATTGGTATTTAGATCTAATTCCCTCTTACAAGAAACCCATTTCACATGTATATCATTGTGCACACAGGAAGTATAACCACAAGCTCATTTTCTTGTCCTCAAAACAATGGAAAGTGCTCATAATCAGTTATGCAAGACATGCACTATTCTTACAGTTCCACATTCACCTAAATTCAAATGATTTCCAATGGAACAATTATCAATCCCAGTAATCAAGCATGCATATTTACCATACAATCACTGGTACCCAACTATTCATTTTAGTTCAATTACACAAGGATAAAGAATACTTATCTGTTACAATATTATGGCCAATCAACTGACTTTGGACGTTCACCTTTCCACCCAACCATAGGCTCAGATTCACTCATCCTCAACATTTTTTCCACCCCATGCCAAGCCATGATATCTCTAGGGAATCTCTCTCAGGTTCTCAGGGAGATAGGTATGTGAAGGTTACTCTCCTTCACACCACACTTGATAAATATTTTCCTCACACCCACCTAGCCCAGGCCTCGTCAAGGTTTATCACATTCCCTCCCAGCATCAAGCTCGCGACCTTCTTATCTCAAGTTGGGATCTTGGCTATCAATCTAGCCTATACAACCATGTCATCATGGTTTCTATTGTTTATTTCCTCACAACATTTATTTTTCTACAAGTCTTTCTCTTGGGCCCCAAAACTCAGAGCTCATCTCCTCTCCCCAAAAACTCTGAAACTGATCTCCCCCTTCTTTGTTGCACACATTTGTCCAATCTCCCTTATGCACAAAATCTCATTGGGAAGGTTCTACACCTGTCCCTTGTTTCTTCTGTCAGAAGGAACCTGTGGGGTCAATCTGGGGCTGCAGAAAATGGTACTATGTTGTACCTGTGGTTGAAAATTTATGTTTTCTTAACATGATTTCCCATACCTAGATTCATTTGGGGTAGGTGGTTTTTCAACTACCATCCTCCCTCATTAATTGTTTTTCCTTGAAATCGGGATAACTTGTTATTTCCAAATCAGATATATTTCATAAAGGAGGCTTGGGTCATCTTAGCATGATGAATCCCCTCTATAGGTTTCCTCACTCTTCTCTCTAGTGGTATCATGGCTAGTACTTTTAAGTCTTCACCCCCACAATCAATTGGTTTTTATTCTTAATAAAATGAAATACAATTACAATATTTGCATGCCATGCATTGGAAATCATCATCATGATTAATTGCATATAATCAAGGGTTTTAGAAAGGAGGTATTACACCATGGGAAGGTGGGATTCCTTGGGGGTTGTCTAAAAAAGAGTGGTTTTTGGAGAGAATAAACTATATGTTGGGATGAACAGTGGTTGAGAGGGTCTCAACTACTTGAATGGCATGGAATTGGGAAATAATGTTGGAATGACCTTTTTTAGAAGTTTCTCCACTCTGTGTGAACTGATAATCTCAAGGGAACATGTCGTGATGCCTTGGAACTGGTACTGCTATCCATCATGTTGGAAACTCATGGTTAATTCTTTGAATTCCATGGTGATGTGGCATAGGGTGTGTAACCATTCAACACCTAGAACAATGTCACAACCTCCCATGTCAATAGAAAACATGTGGGATTTCAAGTTATAATGAGAAATTTGCAGGCACATTTTCACAACGACCCCCACATTTCATGGAATTGCAATTAGAAATCATGATTTGAAAGTTATTGACGAAACATATATATCACAGGGTCTCTTGAGCAATTTGGAGATGAATAAAATTATAGATGTTACCACTATCTACTAGGATAATGACTTTATGATGCTTGATATAGCCAATTAACTTAAGAGTTTGGGGAGTGAAGATACCAATGAGAGAATTTAGAGAAATAAGTGATTCAAATTCTAGTGGATTATAGGACATGATACGATCATCGGCCTAGGGAAGTGCTTCGGAAGGGGAAACATCACCATCCTCTTTATAAATGTCCTCGGAAATGGCCATAAAAAGATTTTTCTCCTTGCATTTGTACCCCGGAAAATATTTTTGATCGTAGTTATAGAAAATAACCTTAAGTAAACGTTCAACCATTTCTTCCTGGGTTGATGTCTAGATCTTAAGAGGAGGGGAAGGAGGGCCTAGATTGGTGGATCGATAATGGGGAATAAAGGATGGCTTTCTGATTTGGGAAGAAACTATCTATTGTGCTTCCTTGGCGCGATGAGTAGCTTCAAGCCAACATTGGGGACGATCCATTAGGACATGAGCTTGGATATCATCCTTAAGGTCGTTAATAAATCATTCATGGAAGAAGCGAATGATGTGTGTCCATGTCAAAGCATTCATAAAGGTCTGCAATAAATTAGGTCCACGCAAGATACCCTCTTTGTGAATTATTATGCCATTGCCACCAATGTCATCGTTTAGGATCCAAATAGAGGACATTGATACGAATTTTGATCAAGTCATCAGTGATGCCATGAAAGGAGAAATAATGTTCCATTTAAATGACCTAGCCTATGGGGTCTAAGCCATCAAATTTATTCACCTCAACTTTGGGAATACATATTTCATGGGTAATGGGTTTAGAATGAAAGGTTGTGGAATGGGATGAGTCAGTGCCCTCTTGGTGTGAGGGTTTTGCAAAGGAAAGAGGACCTTGGGATTGATTAATCATTATTGTCAATTTGTCCATGGTGGCAGAGAGGGTGTCTAGTTAGGTGAGTCAAGAATTTATGGTAGCAATATCTACAATAATATCAGTGATCTCGTTCTCGGTTTTATTGTGGGATCTATCGAAGGTAGTGATGCGAGTGTGGGCCATATAGGAGATAAGTGGGCAAGAGTATTGGTTGCGAGTGTGGGCCATATAGGAGAGAAGCGGGCAAGAGTAGGGTGGGTTGGTCTTTACGAAAGGGCTTATGAGAGAGTGGGATCATTGTGATCAGTGCAAAGAGAGGAATCTAGTGGAATAGGTCCCAAAGAAGGGTGTCGATGGGACCACTATACTTTTTTTTTACTCCTACGAAGTTATACTCCAATTCGAATAATACTACAGTGACAAAATGCCCAAGTTCTTAATAGTTAAAAATGTGTAGGAATTTTGTAGCTTGAATGTAGGAAGCTAAGTTACGCATAGTGGATGTGCAAAATTTCCACTTTATTTCTGTTATGTTGTTGTTTTGTTGTTTTGTTCTGTTTAGACAGCAAGGGTTAGGGTTATGAGGGTTCCTATAGACAAGGACTTTCCCTGTGTTATAGCTCTTTGATATATTGGTGGGGTCCAACATTAGTGCTTGGTCCAATATCTTAGGGCTCTAATTAAGGAGGCTCGGTCGTACCCTTAGCCATATTACCTGACTACCTAGGTATGTGAGAGTAATGTTCTGGAGTGTTGTTCTTGATGCCACTATAGCAGTTAAGTGGTCAATTGGATGATCTACAATTGGTTTCAGGAGACCTATGGGACTCCCTATATACCCGAGGGTACATGGGAGTGAATGGTCATGTACAGGTACTGTCTAATGTGGTACTACATGAAGGGGAACCAAAAGGGGTTACATAGTTTTCCATCTAGGTGAAATAATGTGTTTCGAGTAACCACGTGAAACCATGTGTATTTCCTGCATGTATTCTCCCCCAACCACAGTTTTACCCGTTGAATGACATATCATTGTGCTTTAAAGACATCGGCACATGTCTCTAGCATGAAAAAAAAATTCTAAAAATATGCAGAGGAAAGTGCTATGATACCACTTGTAAGGTACTAGAAGGAAATATTTAGAGCAGAAATACGAGTTTGTTCTCAATTGTTAGGGGAAATAAAAAAACAGTAAGCACAAAGACACAATTGATCCAGAAATGATACCTTTATTGTCTCAAGAGAAAATTTCACTTGCCTCTTCGAGGGGGCAACCTCCAGCAGAGAAAAGCTCAATTACAAATGAATTCACAAGGAAAAACTTTTCCATGCTTTGTACCCCTATTTATATTATTTTTATCTTCTAAAGAACATCTAGAGAAAGAACCTTCTAGTAAATCTTTTTACATTAGACGTGTTCATGTTATTACATAGGCCTTATTTACTAATGTAAGTCTTTATTACATAGAGGAACATATTATTATATCTACTTGAGGGTTAGATAGGTTAGGACCCTAACAAAAGTGTCCCTTGTACTAGAAAATGCATTTGTTATAAAGTATTTCAAGTGCCCTAGGAAAAAAATTATGTTTAAATGAAAACAATTGTACAGAATTAGTCGGATGCTTACCTCCACAATACTAATCTAGATTGTAGTTCATTGTGTCCTCAAGAGATTATTTAAATCGGTTAGATTAAATTTTCTTTCATTTTTCAGATGATTGAGCTTGGTGTTATGAACCAAATGAATTTATCATTAGGGAGTGTTGAATGAGGTATTTTTCTACACTAAGAATTATGGATCACTCAAATTTCTTTAGAAGTGTAAGGTGAAGAGCATACTTTGATTAGGAATAGGTTTTAATTATTTCTCCATGTGCACAAGTGTGCTGATAAAAATGACAAGACATAAGTGAAACACTAAATGCAAGTGCAAATAAATAAAGCACTATAAAAGAAATAATAACTTGAAAAAATGAATTTCGTTATCTACCAACAATGTTCTTTAACTTGTAAGAAGTTCACATGATAAACAGAAGAGTTAGGATACCCAATCATTTATGGAAAAAATGGAAGTGCTTATAACACTTCAAAATAAAGTTAGACATTGCTAAAAAAATGAAGTTTGAAAGGAACACGCAGGTTCCAATCCTGACAATACTTACTAACATTACAATTTGCATTATTTGGCAATGTATCGATACCATGAATTTGTCGCATGGGATACAAATGATAAAACCTAAATGAATAGTGCTAGAATCGAAGGAAAATTGGCATGAATAGCATTGAAATGGCACACACAATGGCACACAAAGTTGAGAAATTCACAAATTCAAATTTTAAATAGCCATGACCTTTCTAGTAGATGGATAAAGCAAAAATAGAAGCTAAATTGAATCTACAAACTACCAAAGATTAGAAATCAATCCTAGAAACAAATAGGAGTTAGATTAATAGATCAAATTGTTAGAAAGTAATAGATGTGCTCGTTTAACCATAGACAATATAACAATGTTTTCACCCAACCATAGGCCGAAGCCACCCCCGAGCACCTTAACCTTGACAGAGAATGATTCTGGAAGAAAACCAATAGCCAACCAAGGTTAATGCACTAAGAAAAGATAACCAAGACTTATCATAAAGTCCAACCATAACCAATAGAAACTCCGATCCTAAACCACAAATACAAATTGTAGTAGTTGTCGGCTGCAACTACTCCCCAAACTTGCGCACTTGCCCAGTTTCTGCAGTGCGCACTTCTTCACTGCTGAAATTTTGAGTTGTGTGTCCAAAATGAGGTCTGGCTACTTGTATTTATAATGTTTTCCTGATATGTCTAGGCTGACTTCTCATTCTGGAGGCTAAATACTTAATATTAAATATTTCCTTGAGCCGACTTGTCTTCTAGGGTTAAGTTTAATGCTTTATGGTTTCTTCTTGCTTCCAGGAATATTCTATTCTCGTCATCATTACACGTGGAGGTAAATACCTCCCATATCTACCATAATATCAACACTCTCTCCTAGCTAGGGAGGTATTGAAGGCAATGGTCTTGAGCACAAACATACCATTCAACCGGTAGCATCATCATAGTCGTACAAGCTATCTCATGATTAGATCACGAGCACCATTATCACTATCATATGATAGCATCAACTGCATCATCTCTAGAAGCCATACTCCATCTGAGTAATCAGTCATGATGTTGAATAAGTCACTCACTCCATAGAGTGATACAAGGACCATTCTTCTAATCCGAACATGCGTCCTAGAAGAATCATTGTCCCAACAGAGCTAAAAAATGTGCCATGGACTACAGAGACCATTCTTATAGGAATGTCAATCTATGATTATTTTCTAATCAATTCATAGAGATCTGTCTCAACCTATATGCCTTAGAAAATATCAACACAACTCATAATCTACATGGTAATCAGAACAATGTCATTCAATAGAAAACAATTGTGTCTATCCATAATAGTACACAACTACAATCCAGTGGTACACTACCACACCAAGTAGCACATGACTACTTAATCAATGACACATAGTCACAACCAGTGGAACACATCCACCACAAGTAGCATACATCTACTGTCCAGAGACATACAGTGTCCATAGCAATCATATCACCTAATATTAATATGCACAGAAAAACAATATCATGTTATAAACTGAGTCATGTGGGCCATTCTTCCACTCACATCTGTGAGATATGGAAGAGAATCTACCCTCAGAAGGAAAAACATCAGCCATGATCTATCTGGACTATTCTTCTCAAGCATAGAAGAATAATTGTCGTGATTTCTGAGTATTGACCATTCACCTAACTGGGCCATTCCTCCGACACTAAACAAAGTGAAACCTGGAGAGAATGAGTCTGTGCTAGGGAATGCATGTCCCTGATTGTTGAACCTGGACCATTCACATAATTGGGCCATTCCTCCGGCACTAAACAAAGTGAAACCTGGAGAGAATGAGTTTAACCTAGGGAATGAATGTTCGTAGCATTTCCTAAGGAAATGATTGTCCTGCACCAACCTCCAAAATGGACCATTCTTCAAAACTGCTCACAACTATGAACTTCGAAAGAATGAATGCCCGGCGAGGTAGACCATTCTACTTGAACACTACTAAGAGTGACTTCCAAGAAGAAATATTGTCCTGGACCATTCCCCCACACTGGCCACAAGGGGAATCGTTGTATATGGTAAATCGGCAATCTATCGAACCATTTTCATTACGAAAATGATCGTCTGATCTGGACCATTTTCGAACTAGAAAATGACCTGTTCGTCAGAAATCTCAAACCACTTTCCGAAATGGAAAGAAACTACTCATCCTGAACCATTTTTATTTTTGAACTAAAAAATGACTGTCCAAAAATCAATAACACATCAGTGCTCCCTCCCAACTTGGGAGTCATCTCTTCCCTTTTTAATAAGGAAGTCCTCTCCACGAGCTCCAACTTGTTTCTTGAGTACGCAAACTTTTTCATCTTGGATAGAGGCTTTACCAAAATATATGTTATCTGCTCAGCTATGGAGATATATTGGAGAACCACTCCTCTTTTCTGGACCTCATCACGGAAAACGTAATGCTTGATCTCAATGTATTTCGGTCTTTCTGAAGTATTGGTTTTCTCTAAAGGCTTCATACAGCTCTTGATCATTACAGTATATCATGGTTGGATTCATCTCTTTTGTTTCATGCTAGCTCATGACATCGTGGCAAGGCTCAAACTGGAACATATCCAAGTGTCACTTATTTTTGTCATCATGAGAGTTTGTCATGGCTTAGCAGTCCATCATCCTGGACTTCATCTTGGACTTCTGAGTAACCATTTTGATACAATCTCTTCATTATAGAAAGTTTCCACCACACTTATGTTGTTCATTGGAGTCTCTGCACCAAGTTGTCTTCTTCCATCTACATACAAGAGTCTCTTTCTGGTATACCTCAAAACCTTGAGGTTGCTCTATATACGCTTATTTGTTCAATTACTCTATTGAGGAGAACAATCCTTAAATTCATCTAATGTAAACTCCAACCCATGGATATTGAAGGAGATATAATGTCTCAGGTAGAGGTATGTCTGGTTATTGGAACAAGCTATCATCGTAGTCCTCTCCCTCCATCTGGGAGAACCTTTAGTTCTGGATCTCGCAATGCTTCCATTCATAAGTCTTCCATACATTGTTCTTCATCACAAATTTCATTTTTCTCTGCTTGATTTATTTTAGTGGATTCGGACCAAGCTAGTAGTCTTGTGATTCTCGATATAATGACTGGTTGTTCTAGTTTTTCTTTCTCTCTTGGAATCTTCATGTTCTTCCTCATGTTTCTCTTTAGCTCTTGGGTCCATGGAGTTTTCTATAGATTCCATGCCCTAAAGATTCCAACTTCTTCCTTTCATCATAGGATCATGGATGTGGATAGACAAGCACGAATACTTTAAGGCTTCTTTTCAAAGAAGACTTCTTCTAAAGTCAAACTGAACACGTGTTGTTTTTCATGGCTACTACCATCAATGGGAACATGGATAGATACTTCATAATCCTTGATGGATCACATTATTTAAGATTAGCTCCCTCCTAAACCTTGATTCATGCATGAATGCATGCTCTTATTTTGGAATTATATAATCATCTCCCTCCAATTAAGAGATTCCACGCTACCGTCTGCATAATTATTGCCTTCTGCAAAGTGTCACAAGTATTTTTCTAATTTTCTCTTGATCACTGACTTCTTTTTGTTTTTACTTCTTCCAGGTTTCTTCAAGTTTGATTTTGATTCCATCTTATCTTGCAGTTGTTACTTATGTTAATAGCTTCCACATGTATTGTTACCAAGGGTTTTCGATATACTTCATATTTTCATGTGTATTGCTTGACTTGTAGTCATCGTGATGGCAATCCTTATCTTGTTATTCTTCCATAGGTATTGTTTCTCTTTGAACATCTTATCTTCGAAGAAATAGATATGCAAGATATGTACATAAAATATGTAAACGTGGTATGTACAGGCATTATGAAGAATATTGTTACGTTGTCTTAGAAGAAGAAGTTTGTTTTATCCTACTTTTCCTTCTTTGAGAGTTCCCTTTCTTTGGCAACTGATGCTTCGTGTGTTTCCTTCCTTTTCTTTAACTCGGGACAATAATTCTTGTAGTGACCATATTTTTGATAGTTGAAGCATTGTATTTTTGACACATCTTTCTCTTGATTTGATTTCTTCCTTGAGCCACTTCTTTTTATTCCTAAAATTCTTGAACCTTGTTGTGAAAGCTTGATCTCGTATTTCTTTTGGGGTTTCTCTTTTTCACTAATCCTTGATTATTCTTGTGCACAGCAAGTCCAAAGTTATTCAAATGTGGGATACTCCTTTCTTGTGTTCATGCTTGCGGAAAATGCATCCCATGTCTTTGGAAGACCATTGAGTACTATATTTACCAGTTCCTTTTCTGAAATGATTTCTTCAATAGCTTGTAGTTGATCTCTTAACTGAGAGATTCTCACAAAATATGATGTTATGTTGTCATCATCATTCATTTTCTTGTCAAGAATCTCATTCTCCAGACTCATTACTTGTCCAATGTTTCTGACTGATAAGAGGTTTGTTAGGGTATTGTACATATTCTTAGATGAGTCAATATGGGAGATGTAGGGTATCAAGTGGTGTTTTATAGATTCCACTATGATACTCATAGTATTGATGTCACTGTCTTTGAACTTATCCATAACTGCAATGTTATGAGGTTCCTTCTCTTTTCCTTCTTCGAACTGTGGTTCCACGATCTTTCCTTTCACGATATCCAACACTTTATTCTTGGCAAGGATGAGGTCAATCCTTGTCTTCCACGTTCTGAAGTTAGAGGCCCCTTCTAACTTGTTGTCTGACTTCATAGAGTAAGTCATAATTGCTTTTACTTGGTCAACCTTTGATTTTAACCAAAAACTAAAACTTGGCATCTTAGCTTGCTGAGAGTATGTAATGATCCCAAGCCATTACGCAAGGATCATCATTGTTTTGGTGTATTTTAAAACTTTTCTGAGTGAGGTATTTCGTCAAACAGTTTGTTGATCTATTGTTTACTTGTGTTTATATGTGTGTATGCAGCAAATAGCAAGAATAGACAACCATGAAACATACCTCAACCATATGCAATATGATAGACATGCCAAAACATCACAAATCTCCTTTATTCATAAAATAGAAGAACCTGCTACAATGGAGATGTTGATCTGGAATGCTCAACAGATGGCCAAGATGATAGACAATAGATAACAAGTATGAGCTACTACAAAATGCTCTCACTGATACAAAACAAGCCTTCAAAGGCTGAATAAGAGATGAAGACCAATGCCAAGTGCCAAACTCCTCACTGCTGGAAGATGCCACGCTCTGCTGGATAACTGAAGCTCCTCAACAATTCATCCTTGGTGCCAAAGATGTCCAATCACCTCCAGAAAGATGCCAAACAGTAGATCAGGTGGTGGTAAGAAAAACCCAGGTGCCCGAATCTCCAAGCTCCCTCTCAACCTCTGTAGATATGAACTCCTCCACTGGATGGTGTGCCCCACTCGATGACTTAATCCCTAGATAATTCAGCCCTGATGAAAGAGGCCTCCAAATGCTCTGAAACTCTCCACAATGATAGATCAGGATGCTGTAATGAGAACCCAAGTGCTCAAATCCTCAAAATACCTGCTAGATCCTTAGATCTAGCTACTCTCCAAATAATGGTGTTCCCCCCTCTTGGGAAAACGTCCCACTCTCAATACAAATCAATCCTCCACTGAAAGACTCCAGAAAACCACCAAGAATGATTCCAAGACACCTGCAAAGGAAACCCAATACCTGGAATTCCTGAAATCCCTTCTCCTCAGCTAGGACGAATCCCTCCTCAATGAATGGTGTGCCCCCCTTGTTGGAAACCCCCAATTGGTGCGCCCTCTCTCACAAGCAACTGATGTTGAATCCTCCTGCAACTGAGTAGATCTGGAACTAGAATGGTGTGGGAGCGTATTGCAGCTCCGATACCAAGCTTGGGACAAGCTAGGTGGAATCTTTCACCACTGAATCATCCTCTATGGTTTGTTATGTCAAAACCCTCAAAACCCCCAATGTTGGGCTCACTAGCTAAAAGTCAGATATCAAAAGATAAACATACATGAATCCCTGAGAAGAGGCCCTTGCCTTTCCTTTATACTTTTGGCTCACCTTGTCCCTCCAAAGTGACTTTCATTTTATTAATATTTAATTAATTAATTAAATCACTTTAATTAATTAATTAACCTTTTTACCTCTAAAAAGCTCCTTATCTCTCCTTGTGGCTTCCCTAGCCACTGAAAGTCCCTTCTAGCCATCCCATCCTGTAGTGTTTCTCTTCCCGATTCCAATGAGATATTACACTGAGACGTTACTCCAAGTAATGTGCCCAAAATGACCTCTTTAGTGAATTCCATTGACTTATATCTCAAAATAGTCAAAATCGTGGAAATCGTCGGAATGCAACGAAACCAAAGCCAACATGTGCGGAATGGGGCTCATAATGATGGAATATGATCATCGATACAAGATGGACCCCACAATGCCTCTCAAATACCCCTGTACTCGCTATAACATCCATCTGGCTACTCTGGTCATCATAAATCTCTGCACTGTGATGATGTCCCAAAGTGCGAACATTACAGTCGTCCCTGCTAGAAAATTGTTTGTCCTCAAGCAATATCCAAACCATCTGAAATAAAATACCAGGATCCCATGTCCATCTGTGGGATACATAGTAGAACCCATCCAAAGATGAACAATAGTACACTCCACTCCCTGGATCCCATATCAAGAAGTGAACTGCAATACTCTGCGAAGCATAGTCCTGAAAGATATCAACCCTGTGAACCTCCTGCACATGACACATGGCCTCATCTCGGAATGATTCCATCCTCCAAATCTCTACCAAGATCCACACGGCCTCCATCAACTACTCATGATGATGCCAGCATGAGGTGTTGCCAGACCTCCATGAGACTCCCTCACACTCTGTGCTCCCCTCAACACTGAAACTAAATGGAAAGTTAGAACAACTTTCCCCTGCAAAGGTCCACTCTCTCTTGTGTATTAGTGAAATTCCCACACCTGCAATCCCTAGATCCCATGCTAATCTCTGTCGAAGATCACCATGCTGGCCCTGCACTACTCTGACCATGACTATCTGCCCCCTGCATACATCCTGAATCCTCCTCTCCTAGGTCCTCCAACTGAAATACCTGTGACCATTGGACCTGTTGTCCATAAACTGTATCAGTAAAGACATCTCTGTAGAGGAAGTACCCATCCAAACATATCCATGCCCTATCATGATGATCATGAGGGAGGAAAGGTCTCGCCCCACAGGACAAGTACCTGCAGGCCCCCTCCAAACCAACCCAGGGTGGAGTGTGTGGATCTCTGGTGCCACCTTGGTTGTCATGTAGTGAAACATCCTGCTAACCAAGTGTACTCCCAGATCCCATGGAAAACTTGGAATTTTATCACTTCCAGTATCCGCTAGCTGCTCTTGTGCTGGACTGATCATTGTCTGAAGCCCTCTGCGCTCATCTATCATTACCTAGTCTATGATGTTCACCATCACACACCAAGCCTCAACTGACTGTCTAGCATGGTCCACCTCTGACCTACTATATGCCGTAAAAGTACTCCTCTCATTTAGTCTCGTCCTACTCACTCTCCATGCCCTCAACCACGGCCTATCCCTCCTCATGCTGTTATCTATGATAAAAGTGTCAGGATAGGCTAATAGAAACATCTGCAGCTGACTGTAGGATTGGAAGGTGTCAGATGCTTTGGTCAATCCCAATGATTCGACCATAATCTCGTCCATCGGTATCCATGATAACTACTCACCTATAGTCATCTCTAAACCCCAATCATCAGGTACAATCGGAAGCAACTCCTAGAACTATTGGTAAACCAACCTCCATCTCTCATCTACCATGCAACTGCTGAAATGGTGAAGGTGATCTCCCACAACTATGTACTGCTGCAGAGGAGTGACATCTACATACTCCCCTGAGTGTATCTCCTCCCTGCAAGGCACTATACCCCTCTGAATTCCACCATACATCTCGACATCTCTCTGTGAGCTATCACTCATCACTGTATGCTCTGGCATACTCATGTCATCTCCCGTAGACTCATGCTGCATCACAAATACTCTCTCCCTGAGAGTATGAAAATCATCCATGGAAATCCCCTCATCTGAACTACCATATGCCACGGATGCTCTCCAACAGTAATCTGCCATCACTGCATGCATGTCACCAATACGTCTAGTGGTTTCCATGACCATAGCCTCACTAACTCTCAACTGCGTTGCTGAGTGGTGTGATCCATGATCATGGTCATGCTGAGGTGCCACCTCATATCCCTCACTACTAGTGTCAGTCGTGATAGTGTCAACTCTAGAGTCCCCATAGACACTCTCTGCATAAGATAATGTGCTACTGGGTCTGTGGGTACGTAACTGCACATCATCCTCAACTGCTAGCTCCCTCTGAATCATATTGTATCCGGTGTGACCAGTTGTATCCTCCTGTGCACTCAACTTGCTACTATCATCTGCACCTGGATCCCATATAGATGTTTCCAGATACATTCTATGGTCATCCTAGATACTAAAGAGTGCATCCTCGTCACTGCAAGCTGATCCTAGAAATAAGTGCTCCATCAACCTGTCAGTCTCTGCAATCTGCTCAACTAATGGAGTCTCCAATAGATGTGACTCAATCCCCTTGGGTTGATCTATATGTGTAAGGTCCCCTGCCTGTACTCTCTATATCTCCTCCTGAATCTGTGGGTCTACCTATCCATGGTGTGCATCCCTCACACTAAGCTCATCCATCATACCTGACATGCCATTGATCTCCTCATGTGACATGGCTATCATGGGTGTCTGAACAGGTGATAGATGTGTCACAGTCCCCATAGGAAGCTCATCATCTCTAGGTATTAACACGTGTGACTCCTCACTAGTGTCACCACTCTGCTGAGGCGTAAGGTCATCAATGGTATGTGACATGTCTGTTGAGATACTGGTGCCATCATCCTGTCCATCCAACTGCCTATCCACTACACAAGGGTCATCATTCTCCTCATGCGTGCAAGCATCACTAGCCTCTATGCAAGAGTCATCATCACTATCCTCTGAGGTAGAGTCATTATCGCTAGCATTTGTGCATGAATCATTGTCATCATCTAACTGCTCTAAATCAATCTCTATCGATCCATCCACACACACCTCATCCTCCATGTCATAGTGTGCCTCAATAGTGTGCTTTTGATCCCTACACCTATGATCAGGTTCCCACGGCCCCTCGCAATAGTGGCAAGGTTGTGTGCTCCTATTGGGCATGGGGTTTCTCTGTTCTTCCAACCATCTAGCTGACATAGCTCTATTTTCCTCTGCTATGCCGACCCAATGTGTAACCTATTGTTTGCTCCAGCTAGGATTTTTATAGGATACAAATTGATGGAATGTCACTAGATCTTTGAGAATCTCATTGAGGATTTGATATTCCCTATCACAATCAACAATCTCTTTAGTAAAGTCCAAAATATCCATATATTTGTTTTCCTCTGCTATGTTGACCCAATATATAACCTCCTCTTTGCTCCACCTAGGATTCTTTATAGATAAAAATTGTTGGAATGTCAATTGAGCCCTAGTTTCCTCCCCAAGGGTGTAATATTCCCCTTTACAGATCATACTCTCTCTAGCAAGGTAAAACAAATCCATATCTTTGTATAGAAGACCCCTCTATGGCTCTGCATGCATGTTATAATTCCCACTGGCTCGCAGGAATCTAAGCTATGATACCACTGTAATGATCCCAAGCCATTATGCAAGGATCATCACTGTTTTGGTGTCTTTTAAAACTTTTCTGAGTGAGGTATTTCGTCAAACAGTTTGTTGATCTATTGTTTACTTGCATTTATATGTGTGTATGCAGCAAATAACAAGAATAGAAAACCATGAAACATACCTCAACCATATGCAATATGATAAACAAGCCAAAACATCACAAATCTCCTTTATTCATAAAATAGAAGAACCTGCTACAATGGAGATGTCGATCTGGAATGTTCAACAGATGGCCAAGATGATAGACAATAGATAACAAGTATGAGCTACTACAAAATGCTCTCGCTGATACAAAACAAGCCTCCAAAGGCTGGATAAGAGATGAAGACCAATTCCAAGTGCCAAACTCCTCACTGCTGGAAGATGCCACGCTCTATTGGATAACTGAAGCTCCTCAACAATTCGGCCTTGGTGCCAAAGATGTCCAATCACCTCCAGAAAGATGCCAAACAATATAGCAGGTGATGGTAAGAACAACCCAGGTTCCCGAATCTCCAAGCTCCCTCTCAACCTCTGTAGATCTGAACTCCTCCACTGGATGGTGCGCCCCACTCGATGACTGAAGCTCTAGATAATTCGGCCCTGATGAAAGAGGCCTCCAAATACTCTGAAACTCTCCACAATGATAGATCAGGACGATGCAATGAGAACCCAAGTGCTCAAATCCTCAAAATACCTGCTAGATCCTTAGATCTATCTACCCTTCAAATAATGGTGTGCCCTCCTCTTGGGAAAACGTCTCACTCTCAATACAAATCGATCCTCTACTAAAAGACTCTGGAAAACCACCAAGAATGATTCCAAGACACCTGCAAAGGAAACCCAATACTTGGAATTCCCGAAATACCTTCTCCTTAGCTAGGACGAATCCCTCCTCAATGAATGGTGCGCCCCCCTTGCTAGAAACCCCCAACTGGTACACCCTCTCTCACAAGAAACTGATGTGGAATCCTCCTACACTGAGTAGATCTGAAACTAGAATGGTGTGGGAGTGTATTGCAGCTCCGAGACCAAGCTTGGGACAACCTAGGTGGAATCTTTCACTACCAAATCGTCCTCTAGGTTTTGTTATGTTAAAACCCTCAAAACCCCCAATGCTGGGCTCACTAGCTAAAAGTCAGATATCTAAAGATAAACATACATGAATCCCTGAGAAGAGGCCCTTGCCTTTCCTTTATACGTTTGGCTCACCTTGTCCCTCCAAAGTGACTTTCATTTTATTAATATTTAATTAATTAATTAAATCACTTTAATTAATTAGTTAACCTTTTTACCTCTAAAAAGATCCTTATCTCTCCTTGTGGCTTCCCTAGCCACTAAAAGTCACTTCTATCCATCCCATCCTGTAGTGTTTCTCCTCCCAATTCCAATGAGCTATTACACTGAGAGGTTCCTCCAAGTAATGTGTCCAAAATGACCTCTTCAGTGAATTCCATTGACTTATAGCTCAAAATAGTCAAAATCATGGAAATCGTCGGAATGCAACGAAACCAAAGCCAACCTATGTGGAATGGCTCATAATGATGGAATATGATCATCGATACAAACTGGACCCCACAATGCCTCTCAAATACCCTTGTACTCACTATAACATCCATCTGGCTACTCTGGTCATCATAAATCGTTGCACTGTGATGATGTCCCAAAGTGGGGACATTACAGGGGCGCACTAGGCTATCCGGAAATTAGGTCAATCTCTTCACTTAAGGTGCCTCAACAAGAGGGTTAGGGTTTCATTGTTGCAGCAAAAACTGGTTGCAACTGCAACTGTAACTGAGCAAATCCTCCCAATCTATCTTCCAGCGGTTAGACTATCCGAAGATAGTGTGGGCCCATAACCTGTTAGAAAGTAATAGATATGTTCGTTTAACCATAGACAATATAACAATATTGTCACCCAACCATAGGTCGAAGCCACCCCCGAGCACCTTAACCTTGACAGAAAATGATTTCAGAAACAAACCAATATCCACCCAAGGCTAATGCACCAAGCAAAGATAACCAAGACTGATCAAAAAGTCCAACAATAACCAATAGAAAGTACGAGCCTAAACTAGGAATACAGGTTGCAGTAGCCACCAGCTACAACTACTCCCCGGACTTGTGCACTTGCCCAGTTTCTGCAATGCGCACTTCTTCACTACTGAAATTTCGAGTTGTGTGTCCAAAATGAGGTCTGACTACTTGTATTTATATTGTTTTCCCAATTTGTCTGGGATGACTTCTCATTCTGGAGGCTAAATACTTAATATTAAATATTTCCTTGAGCCGACTTATCTTCTAGGGTTAAGTTTAATAATTTAGGGTTTTTTCTTGCTTCCCGGAATATTCTATTCTCATCAGGGTTACACGTGGAGGTAAATACCTCTCGCAGCTACCATAATATCAACACGAACTCCCCAATGGAATAGCCATTTTGTTATGGGGGTTTTCATGCATGTGAATGCTAAAAACTCTCTTCTAGCCAATTTTTAGAGCTAGGAACATAAAATTAAGGTAAGGTGGCAATAATATAATCAATTACACTATATTCAAGCATGTGTGATAGTTATAAATAACATTCAAACCACAGTTTTGAATGATTTAAATGACATTCAAACCATAGTTTCGGGGGGGAAGAGAAACCACTGATTTTTTCCAATGGAAAAGAAAATAAAGCATGCATCATACCACTTGGAAATAAAGCTTGCAGTAGGTTACCTCCATCTCCATGGGGGTGTCCTTTTAATCTTAGTTTAGTCTTAATCTCAATCTTTGATGGAGTTGGGGAGTGTTCCCCCTTGTGAATGGTCACTTTGGAGGACAAAAGACCAACGAGTGGGTAAGAAAAAAAGAAATAGGAAAGTGGGAGCAATAGCTTCCTCACTTTTTGGCTATATTTTTGGAGTGTAACCCTACTTTAAATTCTTTCTAATCAATTCTTAGTCATGGCCTCTATTTATAAGCATAACTAAACCTCCAATCTAAACTATTTCTCATGTGAATTATCCTCATTCAGTGATAAGCACCAATGTGTCTGAATAGACCTCAAGGATGGCCAAAGGACTTTTAGTGTTTATGAGATAAGAGGCTCAAGTTGGTATCTAAACAACCACTCTGTTGTTTCCTGGTGCCCTTGAGAATTTATAAGCCTTGGTGATCCAGGTGGATATCGATGGCCACCCACCTATTCCACTGGCTTGAAAAACAGTTTTCCATCTTGGCAATTTTTTAGCAGTTTTTCGGGTTCCAAACTTCTGGGGCCATTTTAAGGCCCTAAGCGACGTTTTTGGGAGATTTGGGGCCCAAAGCATTGCTAGAGTCAATGCCCTTGGCTAGTCGAAAATTTTTCTTCTCGATTAGACCTTTCCAACGGGCTATAGTGCGCCTAAAACGGAGATCGTATGCAAAAGTTGCGACCTCAGGAAGTTGATGTACTAACTTACCCAAACGGGGCCCACATGACTTTTGGCGGTTCATTTCCTAGGGTTAGGTTTTTGGATGTCTAGGGTTTTTGACATTCCTGCTTATTGTAAAAGGCCTTCAGAGCCTCATGGTAACCATCTTCTTGCGAATGAGCACAATCATCACATCTCTTCTCAAAGATAAGTCGCCACCATTCCAACAAGGTTTTTTTCCGCTGCATTTTACAGTTTCAGCTTATTTCATTATTGAATAGAAAAACAGTTTTATTGTATCTCTGTTATTTTGTGTTAAGAATCTTTTAATAATCTGTATTCATTTCGATCTGCTCATAAAATACGGATCAGTGGTATCAGAGCGGTCTGTTCCTTGTCATCTTAATGCATGTCCCCAAGGAGGTTAGGGTATAAAGAATTGGGTCTCGAGTTTGTTTCTCTTGAGGACAAAATCTCTTGCACGCCCAAGCGACCTCTCATGGCAGGAGAAAATAAAGATTATGGGACAGGAAATCCTTTCAAAATGTTACTTGAGGAAAATCTCACGCAACATAGGAACGAGATGATGGATAGTTTCGCTCAAATCCTTCGGCGACTACCAACAGGGGACGCATCTTCCTTGAAGGAGGCGTCGCCCCCTTCAAGGTACAAATAAACTTAGATATTCCTATATTTGAAGGCCAGATAGACAGAGATGTTGTAGACAAATAGTTGAATCTACTAGAATGGTATTTTTCTATCCATAACTTTTCGAATAGAGAAGAGATTACTTTTGCGCTCCTCAAAGTTGTTCCCCATGTCAAATATTGGTGGGAAAAATTTTGTGAGCAAAAGGAAACAGAGGAACCCTCATTATTTAAAGTCACGACCACTTGGGAATCCTTCAGGGATGTTATTAAGGAACAATACTACTCTGTCGAAAGTTATGACGACTTGTATACCAAATGGACCACATTGCACCAAGAAAGAGACCAAGCACTGCCAGAGTTCACAAATATCTTCCATGCCTTGCGCACCAAGATAGGTATCAAAGATTTAGAGAGACATCTAGTGCTCAAGTATTGTGTTTCTCTGCATAGATACATCCAGACCAAAATGGAATTTTTGGACATCTTGTCCTTAGGCGCGGCCTACTGATATGTCGTCAAAATCGAGCAGAAGCTCAAACAAAAGACGAGGCAATTTGGGCCTGAGAACCCCTCACGGAAAAAGCCAGGAAAGGGCGGCCCCAACCCACAGAACAAAGTACAGAGAAAATATGGACAATATCAGGACAACCAGTCCAAGCCCCAAGCAAAGAAAGATATCGGGAAGTGGTGCGACTTTCATAAGATCCCTTGGCATAACACTGTTGACTGTCGCTCAAAGAAGTGGTTGGCGTCCGAAGTGAAAGCATCTGAATCAGATGTAGGTTCTGAATTTGAGTTAGAACTAGAAAGGGGAAGACAGATCATTGATGCAAAACCCAGTGCCAACATTACTACCACCAAGCTTCAGTCTGGTGAACCAGACGAGCCAGAAGAAAGAGAGTGTTTCTTCCATTCACAGATGTGGGTAAAAGGCACCCCGTTGCACTTCATTGTTGATAGTGGTAGCTAGAAGAACCTCATCTCAACAGAGGTCGTCAAGAAGTTGGTTTTTCTGACAATGTCACTCCCACAACCCTACACCATTAGATAGCTCCGCCAAGGAAGTGATCTCTGCGTCAACCAACAATGTTGACTGTCGTACGACATCAAGCCCTTCAAATATGAGGTATTGTGTGATGTTTCTCCTCTCGAAGTTTGTAATGTTCCTTTGGGCCAATCTTATTTATGGAAACGTTATGTTGTATATGAGTCTAGGCCTTGTAGTGTTATTATTACTTTGAACAAGAAATTGTGCAGGATACCCGAGGCAGTCTCTCCTGGTGCTATTTCCTTGATCTCTACCAAACAATGAAGGAAGGTCATCTCTCAGACCGGGAAATTTGTCTTCTTCATGATTCGCTCTCAGAGTGAGTGAAAGATCGCAGCCACATCCAGGGCCTCCGCGACCGATATCTCCACACAACAAAAGCAAGTGGATAAGGTCGTGGAAGAATGCTCAGATATCTTTTCCTCTCCTACCGGGGTACCTCTGCACTGTCAGGTCAAGCATCCCATCGATCTGACCCCAGGCGCACCGCTACATAATGGGTCAGTCTATCACTGCTCTTTGTTAGAAAACAAGGAGATCAAGAGGCAGATCCAAGAACTGCTCCACAAGGGGCACATCCGTCCCAACTCATCGCCTTGTGGGAGCCCAATTGTACTAGTGCAGAAGAAATACGGGCCCTAACGACTATGCATTGATTGTCGAGCCCTGAATAAAATCATAGTCCGAAATCGGTACTTGATTCCCTGAATCGACGACCTCCTTGATCAGCTCATGGGGGCCAAATACTTCAGTAAGATTGATTTGAAGTCTGGCTACCACCAGGTCCCAATAGAACAGACAAATGGATGGAAGACTGCCTTCAAGTCAAAAGAAGGTCTTTTTGAATGGATGGTCATGCCCTTTGGTTTGAAAAATGCTCCAACAATTTTTATAAGGATGGTGGATGATATCCTACGACCTTTCACCAATACTTTTGTAGTGGTGTATCTAGATGATATCTTCATCTACAACAAGATTTAGGCAGAACACTTGCAACATATTCAGCAAGTTTTGCACACCCAGCAGCAGCACAAACTATATGCAAACTTGGAAAAATGTTGCTTTGGCATGGACTTGGTCCATTACTTAGGCTACATCGTTGATCAGCATGGTGTGCATGTGGATCTAGCCAAGATCCAAGTCATTCATGACTGGCCATCCCCAACCACACTCACTGAACTTCGGAGCTTATTGGGCCTCGCCAATTTCTATCGCAGGTTTGTACTGGGATTCTCTCATATCGCATGGACCCTCAGCCAAGTAACTAGGGGTGGCGGTAAGGAAACATTTGTGTGGGGTCTGTCCCAACAACAAATCTTCGATGACTTGAAGAAACGTTTGTGCTCATCCCCGGTACTTTCATTACTGAACCTGCAACATCCCTTTGAGATCGAGACAGATGCTTCAGACTATATTGTAGGCATCGTTCTCACTCAACACGGACACCCCGTGGGATATCATAGTGAGACACTATCAAATGTTGTCTGTAAATACCCTACTTACGACAAAGAAATGTACTCCATTGTGCAAGTCTGATGTCAGTGAAGACATTACATTCTTGGGAATGAGACGGTCATCCACACTAATCACAAGCAACTACAGTTCATGCAAACCCAAGGAAAATTGCAGAATGACCGCCATCAGAAGTGGTCAACACACTTACAGCGATTCCACCTCAACATCAAGTATAAAACCAGAAGTACCAACCGAGTTTCTCATTGCCTCAGCTGACCTCCAATCGCGGCAATCACCACAGTGCTAGACTCTTGCGACCACGAGACCTTTGGATGGACCCACCTCTATGAGACAAACCTTGACTTCTCCACCACCTACCAAATGTTGGGCGCCAATTCAGTGGTCGCTAATTTCCATCTTCAGGATGGGTTGTTGTGTTGTCTGGGCTATCTCTGCATTCCATCAAATGAGCATGCGACTCTGATTTGGGAAGCTCACTACAATCGGGTGGCATGACACTTTGGCGTCGAAAAGACAATGGAAGTGTTGCAGAAACATTTATATTGGTCGAAACTTCGACAGGATTTTAGCAAGTATATAAGGTTCTGCACTGCCTGCGTTATTGCCAAACCGGCCACTAAGAAACAAGGCATGTACACCCCTTTTCTTGCTCCTAACAAGCCGTGGGAATCCATCTCAATGGACTACATGTCGGGCCTCCCGTCCACCAAGAGGGGAAATGACTATGTTTTTGTGGTTGTTGATCATTTTTCCAAGATGGTGATTCTAGTCGCCTGCAAGAAGAACATCACAGCAGAAGCCACTGCTAAGATCCTCTTTGAACAAGTATGGGTACATTTTGGGATCCTCCAAACCATTATCTCAGATCATGATAGTTGATTCCTCGGCTCATTTTGGTCGAGCCTCTGGTCACTGCTAGATACCAAGCTCGCCAAATCCACTACCTTCCACCCCCAGACAGATGGCCAAATTGAAGTCGTCAATCGGATGGTCGTACATATCCTGCGCATGTACAATTCAAAACACCCACGCACATGGGATGAGATTCTTCCCTATGTCCAACATAGCTACAACCAAGCCCTACATAGCTCAACTGACCACATTCCCTTTCAAGTGGGGTTGAGATTCCAACCATTGAGCCCCATGGATGTTGTACTACCCCTGGAGACCACCTCGACCGCCTCATCCCCTACTCCACTTGAAGCTGACAAAGCCACCTGGTTCATTGAGAGGATCCAGCACATCCGCCAACAGGTTCAAGATATTCTACAGAAGTCTAATTCCAAATACAAGCAATGTCATGATCAACATCGGGTGTCACATAAGTTTCAGGTGGGCGACAAAGTTTGGTTGCATTTGCAGAAAAAACGCCTTACAGAGCCCCATTGGAAGCTTCGCCCACTCTGTTATGGGTTGTACACTATCACCAAGGTTGTGGGTGGCAATGCTTTTGAGCTCAACATTCCCCCCTTCCTTGGTTTGCATCCAGTCTTCAACGTGGCTCTCCTTCAACCATATTTCCCACCATTATTGGACACCTCAGAGATAGTAGAGCAGTTGACACCAACAGAGCTCAACCCTGAATGCATGCAACAAGAATCCAGTGATCAGATTGTGGACACACAAATCAAGGGCACTCGACATCAAAGGATTTAGTTTTATCGAGTCATCAAAGAATGGCATCTCCTGCACCAAGGAAAGTGGTTCACCCAGGGCCAAATTCAGCAAAAATTTCCTCATCTGATGGGGGAACTCAATACAATGGAAAACATTGCTTCCTAAGAAGAAAGGATTGATCCAGGTGGATATCGGTGGCCACCCACCTATTCCACTGGCTCGAAAGACAGTTTTTCACCTTGGCAGTGTTTTGGCAGTTTTTCGGGTTCCAAACTTTCGGGGTCGTTTTGAGACCCTAAGCGACGTTTTTTGGGGTATTTGGGGCCCAGGGGATTGCTGGAGGCACTGCCCTAGGCCAGTCGAAAATTGTTCTTCTCGGTTAGACCTTTCCAACGGACTATCGTGCACCTAAAACAGAGATTGTGTGCAAAAGTTATGACCCCGAGAAGTTGATGTATTAACTTACCCAAACAAGGCCCACGTGACTTTTGGCGCTTCATCTCCTAAGGTTAGGTTTTTAGATGTCTAGGGTTTTTGACATTCTTGTTTATTGTAAAAAGCCTTCAGAGCCTCATGGTAACCATCTTCTTGTGAATAAACGCAGTCGTCACATCTCTTCTCAGAGATAAGCCGCCACCATTCCAACAAGCTTGTTTTCCGTTGCATTTTACAGCTTCGACTTTTTTCCTTATTGAATAGAAAACCAGTTTTACTGTATCTCTGTTATTTTGTGTTAAGAAGCTTTTAATAATCTGTATTCATTTCATTCTGCTCATAAAATCCGGACCACTTGGAGTAGCTAAATTTCTAGATTTACAAAGATTGTACAACTATCAAAACTTTTTCAACACAATTAGTATGAGTATTGTGGGATATATCATGCAATCCTGGAAATGGTCAAGGTGTGTAGATAACATGTAGATCATGTAATTGATTGCATTATGTGACTTACATGTGGATTTATCATGTTCCTAGGTACAACCACTTAAATGTCACAGGGGAGTGAAATTAGGGTGATAACAAACTTGTTTGATTTTGCCAGTCGAAGCTAAAAGAGTTGATCTTCAATTGAAATTATTGCAACATAAACTAAATGATGGAGGAAACATGTCGAAAAATATTTAAAACTAAAAATATATCAAGCAAGAAATTGTCAAAATAAGATTTGTTAAAATCGAAGATAGTTTGATGGTCACAATATTGATATCATGGTTTCTAGATTTATGCAAGCAATTTTTAGAAACATTACAAATCAAAGAATAATTAGAAAACACAACTTTTGATAAATTAAGTGAATTGTTAACAATTCATGAAAAAACTTTTGAAAAGAAGAAACAATAAAGGAAAAGCAATTTTTAGAAACATTACAAATCAAAGAATAATTAGAAAACACAACTTTTGATAAATTAAGTGAATTGTTAGCGATTCATGAAAAATCTTTTGAAAAGAAGAAACAATAAAGGAAAAGGAGTAAGAATAATTAGAAAACACAACTTTTGATAAATTAAGTGAATTGTTAGCAATTCATGAAAAATCTTTTGAAAAGAAGAAACAATAAAGGAAAAGGAGTTTTAACTAATAAGGGAAATGAATGAAATCAAAATTGGTATTTTGGTACAAGCAATTTTTAGAGACATTACAAATCAAAGATTAATTAGAAAACACAACTTTTGACTCATTAAGTGAATTATTAGCAATTCATGAGAAAGCTTTTGAAAAGAAGAAACAATAAAGGAAAAGGAGTTTTAACTAATAAGGGAAATGTCAATCAATGAAATCAAAATTGGTATTCTAGTAAAGGAAGGGGTTGAGGAAGAGGTAGAGGGCGATGAAATGTGAATTGACATTAGAAGGATCTAGAAGAAAATCAAAATTCACAATCTAATGGAAGAGGAAAGTCAAAATTAATCCTAAGCATCTTAAGGAAATTCAACATCCTAAGCATAACAT
Organism: Picea engelmannii; assembly: GCA_009831015.1. Lineage (NCBI taxonomy): Eukaryota > Viridiplantae > Streptophyta > Pinopsida > Pinales > Pinaceae > Picea > Picea engelmannii. The sequence goes on along the minus strand of ML799132.1, from coordinate 1,164 downwards.
CGATTAATCGACGTTACATGTGAATATTCAAATTTAACAAAAGCCAAAATTACTTATAGAGATATTGTTAATCAGCATGTCTATAAAAAAAATTAAAAAATTGTACGAGTATTTATATTTCGATGTTTATAATACATATATTTTCTACATTTTGAAAAGTTGTACCAAGAAAGCAACCATTTTTTTTTTCTAAAGCATTGGGATTAAATGACGTTAGAAGTGGGAAATTTTTCTACGTTTATCGCATTGTTCAGCTCATTATTCTCCCCATAATTGGATTTTTAGGCTAAAAATTGTAAATACAATTTGAATTCTTTATATGTGAAATTCTTTGAAAGTATAATTGTTGTACTAATGCCTTTTTTAAGCTAAAATTTGTAAATACAATTTAAATTCTTTATATGTGAAATTCTTTGAAAATATAATTGTTGTACTAATGCCTAGGTTGAATATTTTGTTGAAATAGAAAACAATGTCAAATAACACTAAGCAGAAACAACAAGTGTTGAATGCTTCACTCATTATTCTCCCCATAATTGGATTTGTTTAGGCTAAAATTTGTAAATACAATTTGAATTCTTTATATGTGAAATTCTTTGAAAGTATAATTGTTGTACTAGTGCCTTTTTTAGGCTAAAATTTGTAAATACAATTTGAATTCTTTATATGTGAAATTCTTTGAAAGTATAATTGTTGTACTAATGCCTAGGTTGAATATTTAGTTGAAATAGAAAACAATGTCAAATAACACTACGCAGAAACAACAAGTGTTGAATGCTTCACTCATTATTCTCCCCATAATTGGATTTGTTTAGGCTAAAATTTGTAAATACAATTTGAATTCTTTATATGTGAAATTCTTTGAAAGTATAATTGTTTTACTAATGCCTTTTTTAGGCTAAAATTTGTAAATACAATTTGAATTCTTTATATGTGAAATTCTTTGAAAGTATAATTGTTGTAATGCCTAGGTTGAATATTTCGTTGAAATAGAAAACAATGTCAAATAACACTAAGCAGAAGAAGCAGGTGTTGAAGCATAGCATTCAGTAGTGATTTATATGAAGGAATTAATCAAAGAATCCTTGGATCTCTCCGTGAATATTGATTCACGATGAATGCAATTATTTTGAATACAGGCAATCATAAAAACCATTAAGAATG
>ML799131.1:307939-328950 GCA_009831015.1 Picea engelmannii | reverse complement strand
TAATCTTGATGTGGATGTCATCTAAATCGAATAGATGTACCTGTAAGCTATCCAAGCTTCAACCCTCCTCTTTTTTCAGTTCATAGAGCCGATTTCAAACATGGATTACACACTTCAAAGAGGTTGTTAAAATATATGATGACATAACTCCTAAATAATGGTTAAAACGTAGGCTCTAAAAACAACAAAATCCTTTTGAAATGATCCTTTAATTTAATGATGAGAAATGAGAGAAAAAGGTAGTTGGAGTACACTGCGAACTCTCCTAGTGAGTTGGCAACACAAAAATTTGACTTCACTTGACACTTGAGCAGATAGATAGTGAAAAAGGGAAATCTTAGATACAATATCGAGGTGTGACATGTCAAGGCCATGATAAAAAATTGAAATTGTGACTTGTGAAGGTTTATACCTTGTCATGACAACAATCACATGACCCAAACTTTATACCAATGCTAAACATAGACTTATTCATTTTGGAACCAAAATTACTTTTATGAACACAACCTAAAGACTTCAAGACTTATGTTCTATGAACCCTGTGACTAAAAAAACAAAACAAAGAAGACTTGTTGACCAATACAACCTTATGTTTTAACATTTGGCTCCACATGTGATTGCATGCTCCCTATGAGTTGCCAAGAACATGCAATTCCAGTGCCTTATTCATTGGGATATGGAGTCATATGTGCAACCAAACTCTGTAACACTACCAATATTTTCCACTTATTCAAGCAAAATGATAAACCTGGTGCAAACTAACCTCATACCACAAATCGGATCACACTATGAAAACTTGAAGAAAAACAAATGCTCGGGAAGTGAGATTATTACCTATGCTACCTTACTCTATCCAGATCTCCAATTTGCTCAAGTAAAGGAAAATTTCCATAAAAAACATTCAAGTAACTTCATTCTAGCATTATTTTCCAACTCAATTCCATTCAAGCCGTTGAGACACCATCTGTATATCTTGTAGATTTTAATCTTGCACAATATTTACTGAAAACATATTTTCAGTAAAAGAACAGAAAATATACAATGGAAAATACAAACATTACATAGATATGTTTCCCCTGGAAGCCCAAAACTGGGAAAACTAGCATATTCTATATTCATTCATAGTGTTACATTTTTTACAATACAATATACATATAGGAGCCAACGACATCCAAAACCCTAACCCAATGACCTAGATTAGTCAACAACCCTAATTCCTTAACCGAAAATAGAAAACCATCGACAAACAAACATGTGTCGAAAAACTACCTAAATACGTGACATGTTTCCCAAGGCAGAAAATAACACATACCCACCTAATGCTCGTGCAAATAATATAACACAAACCCAACATTATCCCACTTTTTGTTTTCTTTGCATACAAGGGGTTACAAGGTTACATAGTTAACAATCCACGGAAACAATGCCCATGTATCATCTACACCAAGAGAACTTCTCAGTGCTCATAGATTTTGTTAATGAATCTGTAACATTATTCAAAGTGTCCACCTTCATCAACAATACCTTCTTTTCTTCAACCATGTCTCTCAGAAAGTGATTTTGAATATCGATATTCTTTGTCTTTGAATGATAAGATGGGTTCTTCGCTAGAAAAGTTGCACTCTAACTATCACAATCTATCCTTACAGCTTGTTGTACCAACCCAATACCTGAACACAATCTTTGTAACCATAATTCTTCCTTACTGACATGAGTGGCTACCATGTATTCAACTTCTATAGTTGAAAGTGCCACTACAACCTATCTTTTTCTCATCCAACTTATTGCTCCTCCAAACAGGTTAAACACATACCCACTTGTAGATCTCCTACGATCCAGATCTCCATCCTAGTCTGCATCCACAAAGCCATGTATATCCACCACTATGTCCAATCCTGGTCTTCCTTGGTATCACAATACATAGCTAGTAGTGCTATGCAAATACCTAAAAACCCTTTTTGTTGTTGTCCAATGCTCCTTCCCTAGTTTTGAAATATACTTGCTCAAAACTTCCACTGCATGTGCAATGTCCAGTCTAGTACAGATCATTGCATACATCAAACTGCCAACTTCACTCACACATGGAACACGAGACATGTCCTCCTCCTCTTCATGTTTCTTGGGACACTGATCCACGGATAAATTTACACCAATAGGAAAAGGGACCTTGATTGGTTTACATTACTGCATATTAAACCTCTACAATATTATCTCAACATATTTTCTCTTATTTAACCAGAGTTTCCTCTTTTTTCGATTTCTTTTAATTTCCATGCCCAAAATGAAATTTGAAGCACCAAGATCCTTCATGTCAAATTTAGAGGAAAACTGAGTTTTCACATCCTGGATAATCTCCTTGTTGTTTCCTATCAACAACATGTCATCCACATATAAGACCAAAGAAATCAAATGATCACCAATTAATTTAAAATACACACAATGATCCTCTTTGCTTCTTGTGAAGCCAAGTCCCAACATATAAGTATCAAATTTTTGATACCACATCCTTGGTGATTGTTTTAAGCCATACATGGACTTTTTTCAGCTTCCATACGAGCTCCTTCTTTCCCTTCACAACATAACCTTCTGGTTGCTTCATATACATTTCTTCTTCTAGATTCCCATGTAGGAATGTTGTCTTCACATCCATATTTTCTAATTCAAAATCAAATGCAACAACAATAGATAACAAAAATATTATAGAGGTTAACTTAGCAACAGGAGAAAAAATCTCACCAAAATAAATTCCCTCAACCTAGGAATAACCCTTTACTAGTAACCGGGCTTTGTATTTCTCCACTTTTCTTTCTGCATTCAGCTTCCTTTTAAATACTCATTTTTTTCCAATGGGCTTTCTTCCAGTCGACAACTCCACTAGATCCCAAGCCTCATTCTTATCCACAGCTTCCATTTCTTCGTCCATGGACTTTTTCTAGAGATTTCCATCCTTTAAATCCACTACCTCCCTGACAGTTCTAAGATCATCATCAATAATAGACAAAGAAAAATTTGAACAAAAATCAAATGGATTTTACCTTTCCGGTAGCCTGCTTTCTCGAACCAATCTCCTCAATACTGGAGTATGAGGATCTTCTTTTTTTGATTCCCGTTCGTCTATAGAGTCTAATTTATCATCCTTTAAATCAAACTCTATTTTATCTGGTTCTTGCTCACATGGTAAGAATTCATGTTTAAAAACATCCTTCATTTCTCTAAATACCACATCTCGGCTATACACTACCTTCTTATTTTTTGGGTTCCAAATATTATAACCTTTGAGACCATCTTTATATCTAATAAAGATACACTTTTCAACCTTCTTATCTAGCTTACTCTTGTCTTCCTTTGGAATATGAACATATGCATCACAACCAAATACCTTGAGATGTGTGAGAGAAGGTTATTTACGAGTCCATACCTCTTGTGGAGTCTTATGATCCAATGCTAATGAAGGTGATCTATTGACCAGGTAATATGCAGTACCCACTGCCTCTTCCCATAATTCTTTCCCTAACCCAGCACCATTGAGCATGCATCTTGCTTTCTCCATCAATGTCTTGTTCATCCTTTATGTAGCTCCATTATGTTGAGGTGTATATGGAGTAGTTTTCTTCCTTTCTACACCACACTTCTTACAGAATTCTTCAAATTCATTGCCACAGAACTCTCCACCATTATCTGTCCTCAACACCTTAATTCTTTTCTCTGTCTGATTCTCAACAAGAGACTTAAACTCTTTAAAACTGTCAAAGACTTCATATTTCTTCCTGAGGAAATATATCCAAGTATTCCTCTAGAAGTCATCTATAAATGAGACATAGTACAAAAAATTTCCCAATGATGGGATCGACATATGTCCAAAAATATCACTGTGAACTAGTTTTAAAATTCCTTCTTCCCTCGTTGCACCAGAAGGGAATCTTACCCAATTCTACTTCCCATATAGACAATGTTCACAAAAATAAAAATCCAGAGGGCATTTAGACATACCTTCAACCATACCTTTAACATGTAGTAGTTGAAGACCCTTCTCTTCGATATGCCCTAGTCTTTGATGCCACAACATAACCTTTTATCCAGAGACTGTAGGAGTTCTTTCTTCTTCAAATCCAATATCAAGAACAATGGAACTATTACACCCATCACTAATAGTGCTTCCTTCCAGCTTATACAAATTTCCAAACCAAATTCCCTTCAACAACACCATTGCTCCTCCAACCATCTTGCAGGGTTCATTTTCAAATATTTTTTTACCCTTGCATCGTCCATTTTGCTTATATAAATCAAATTTTTGGCCAAACCTAGGATGTGCAGAACACCCGACAGTGTTCTAATCCTTCCATCTATGAGCCTCAACTTGACTTTTCCTTGTCCTATTATTCTTGTTGTCGAATCATCACCTAAGAAAACATTACCTCCATCATACCTTTCATATTCACAGAACCACTCCCTATGGGGAGTCATATGAAATGATGCACCTGCGTCAACCAACCTTGCCTCATGATCTGCATGTGTGCTTGAAGAATCCAAGTACACATCCCCTCCTTCCTTCGAGGTATTTTCTTCTGTAGACAGAGATTCTTCAGATACCTTCTTTTTCTCAACTTTGGATCTACATTGCTTCTTGTAGTGCCCTTCTTTTCCACATCTCCAACATACCTTTAAAAACTTTCTGGGATATTTAGATCTACCCTTGGACTTAGATATCCCACTTGAGAACTTAGATATATTTCTTTCCTGGGAACATCCTCTTGCAAATAATACATCTATGCTATGTCCTTCCATATTCTTTTGTCTCATCTCCTCCGACAACAAGGATGATACCACTTCATCAAAATTCAAGGCAGTTGTATTACAACCTATGTCCATAACCAGACTATCCCACGAGTATGGTAAAGAACAAAATAAATTGATACATTTATCTTCATTTGAAATTTTAATGTCAACAAATACTAACTGACTTACCATAGTATTGAATGCATTCAAATGCTCTGCCACTGAGTCTCCATCTCTCATGCCCATCTTATAAATATTCTTTCTTAGGAATAGTTTATTTACTAGGGACTTATATTGATACAACTTCCCAAACTTATCCCATAAATCCTTGGATGTAGCTTTCTATAACAAATTCAGTAATATTGAATCTGAGAGACAGTCGGATTGTGCTCTTTGCCTTCCGATCCAAACATTTTCAGTCATCTACTGAAATTCCTATAGGTAAAGTACTTGGATATACCACGATCCATTGATCTCTTTCCACCAACATATATTCCATCGTGAGATTCTACAGCTCAAAACATTTCCCATTAAAATTCTCTATCTCCATCTTCGAATTGCTTGCCATTTCTTTTCACCTTAAAAATCAATACCACAGATCTCCCACTGTAACAAGGCTTATCATAGTCCCAAGCCAAACCCTTGACCACAAAGGCATCCCCATCAATCCAACAAAGATCTGATACCAAATGTAGATTTTAACCTTGTACAATATTTACTGCAAACATATTTTCAGTAAAAGAACAGAAAAGATACAATGGAAAATATAAACATTACACAGGTATTTTTCCCCTGGAAACCCAAAACTGGGAAAACCAACATATTCTATATTCATTCACAATGTTACATTGTTTACAATACAATATACATATAGGATCCAGCGACATCCAAAACCCTAACCCAATGACCTGGATTAGTCAACAACCCTAATTCCTTAACTGGAAATAGAAAACCATTGGCAAAAAACAATGTGTAGAAAAACCACCTAAATATGTGACACATTTCTCGAGGCAATTTTTTTTTTATCGGGGCCACTACACCCGACACTCGCGTGGGGAGATTTTCCCCCCTGCACCCCCGATGCAATGCACTAATCTTACATAGAATATTACACATACCCAAAATTAACCTCCAATCTATACCTTCCAAACACCAACCTATTTTTTCCACTCTCTATGGCCTTCCCATGGTGTTCATGATCATTACATTCCTCTATTTCTGGGAAGTCTTCCTCCCAATGTCCGCCCATATATTCATCCATTTTCCCAGAAGAATGAAATGGAGAAAATTGTTCAAGAATTTCTTGACGCGGGTTTCATTCTCCATAGTACCATCCCCTATTCTTCTCATGTATTCATAGTCCTCAAGAAAGAAGGAACATGGCACATGTGTCTTGACTTTTGTGCTCTCAACAAACTCACCATCAAAGACAAGTTTCCCATTCTTTTCATTGATGATCTATTGGATGCATTGAGTGGTTCTCACTACTTTACTAAACTTGATCTCTGTTATGGTTACTAGTGGATATGTATGAAAGAGGTTGACAATCCTAAGACAACCTTTCGAACTCATGAGGTCCACTATGAGTTTTGGTCATGCCATTTGGCCTGTGTAATGACCCCTCCACTTTCAAAAGTCTCACAAATCGTGTCTTCCGTCCTTTTCTCCTGCATTTTGTCTTAGTTCTCTTTGATGATATTATCATCTATAGTAAAACATGGAAAACTCGTCTTTATCATGTGGATCAAGTTCTCCATCTCTTTTCTCAACACCAAATTTTCCTCAAACAATCTAAATGTTCCTTTGGAGCCTCAAAAGTGGAGTATTTGGGTCATATTGTTGGAAAGGATGGTTTTAGGGTGGATCCTAAGAAAATTGAAGCTATGCAGGATTTGACTCACCCAAAAAATCTCAATATCTTGCATGGTTTTATGGGTTTAACGAGATATTAATAGACATTTTTTAATAATTATGGAAAAATTACATCACCTCTCGATGCTCTCCTTAAAAAGAATGCTTTTAGTTGGAATCATGTACATGATGAAGCCTTCCATACTTTTTTAGGCCTACCCACACCCTTATTTGATACCTATCCCATTGGACTCATATTTTCATCATGATCGTAGTGGTCCCTATAATTTTTTATCCTTTTTTTCCCGTGTCCCCGACCCCCTTCTGACACCCCTACTTGGGACCTATTCCATTGGACTCCTCTTTTTGTCCTTATCATAGTGATACCTATCATTTCCTAGCCTTCTTTTTCCATGAACCCACCCACCCTTTTCACCCACCTTTCTTTCCCACCTCTTCCTTTGTTTTCCCCTCACCATTGACAACACTAGAAACCAAGACCTTGAAAACCTCATATCTAATCACATTGAGTAAAAAATGTACTACCTAAAAGAGGAACTAAAGAAGGTAATCAATTCCCACCTTTCCAACCACCTTGAATCCCACCTTGAGTCTCAAATTGACTCATTTGCTTCTAAGATCCTATAAAAACTACCCATTTATGGAATCCCTTCTTCATCCGACCAACATTATAACCTCAAATTTATCACTTCCTCCAATTCCTAGCATTTTTAGTCCAACCCTTTTCATCATGATCTACGTATTCCAAGAGTAGAGGTGAACACACTTGATGGATCAGATCCCATTAGTGGGGTCACTCAAATGGAACACTACTTCTCCTTGCATGGCATCACTGATGACTTGGCCAAAATTCGTTACGATGTCCTTTATTTGGACCCTGAAGATTGGCAATGGTGGAATTGGCATAAAAAATGGTGCCAAGGATATGTGTCTTGGACCTAGTTTTTGGCTGAACTATTTGACGACTTTGACATTGATAAACACTTCCTGGGTCGGATGATCGAATTGAAACAATCACATACAATGGAAGAGTTTATAGTTGCATTTGATAAATTAGTTTTCAGAAAAGAGGGAATGTACGATACTTTTTTCCGAGAATTCTTTATCAGTGTCCTCAAGGATAACGTTAGAGCCTAAGTCCTCATTACTCGCCCCCAAACTTGGTTCAAAGCTACTCAACCTACCAAGGAATCTCAACATGTTGATATTTCCCAACACCCCAAACCTTCTTTCCCTCTGCAACCTCTCCCTAGCACCCCTTCCCCTCATCCCACCCCTCTCAAGATCCAAAAATTAACCTAGGAAAAAATAGTTGAATGCCAACTCAAGGTTCTCTGCTATAATTTTGATGAAAAATATTTTTTCGGGGAACAAGTGTAAGGAATATAATTTGTTGATTTCTAGCAGGAAAAACCCCCTATGACTACACCAGGGTTTAGAATGTAGGAAGATCGATTAACCATCTAAAAGTCAATTAATTCTCTATACTACCCCAAACATACCAAAACTCATATGAATAAATAAAGAAAAAGGAGATCGGGTAACTATAACTCTAATCCCACGTCTGGTGATGACCTCCTCATGCTTGGAAGTTTCATCGACTACATGCCTCCTCCCAGGGCTGACCTGCATCCAAATATTGAAAAATAGAAAACTACAAGCATGTTATTCCATATATAAGTTAGGGTTAGATGTTAGAATGTCAAAACATAAATCAACAAAAGTATTCAAGACACCATCATTTGGGACAGGAAAAATAATTCCTTTATTAATAACAAAATGATTATACCTTTACAATCAAAGTCAGCTATTGTTCCACGAACCTTGTTTGAGCTCCTCTTCACCAAGCTCCAAGAGAACCTTTGTATAAAATTATCCTCTCAACCTTCTGATCTCTTCTTGGGAAGTGAATGTGTTAAATGGAGGGAGAAGGGGCTAATGAGGGAATGTTGAGACAATTCTCACAAAAAGGCTACAATATCTTGGGCAAGGAGGGGAAGTGAAATCGGGCATAGTTTCATTTTTATTATGCTTAGATGTGAAATGAGACCCCAAAACCTCCTTTTATATGACAAAAGGATGGTTATTTGGTTGGGTGACGAGCTATAGCAGGTGGATTAGTTGGGAAAGTACACAATAGGCCGTAATCTCGACGAATTCCTTGCTACTTTTTATTTTTTGAAAATTTTTCAAGTATAGGAGGGTTTTAATGGTGTAGCATGCATATGTATGTGAGTTGTAGTGGTGCATCATGTGTATGTATGCGGGAAGTAATGGTGAAGGGAATATACATCTTCAAAAAATTGGTTTTTAAGAAGAGCAATTCAGCAGTGCTTTGGCATAAAATGCAAGTAAGAGGGCCAAGGCCATGTATGCATGTGTAGAGTAATTTAGGGTTATAACATATGCCCCCTAATGTGTGAGGTCATAAGAGCATCTGATGGCTGAAATAAATTAAATAATCTTCACCAAATTTATGAAAATGAGTGAGCTTGGGACCATAGTTCGGGAGGTGCCATCTACAAAATAACAATTGTCTCTTTGATGTGAGCATACCCATGATCGGGATGAAATAAAACATGGTTTTAAATCAAATAAACTACATATCCATGTCATATAACTATATAAAGTGTAGCCACAAGAAATACACAATGGTTCTACATCTTAAAATCAAAGATATACAAGTATAATATCCATCTTCAAGAAGCCAATAATGCCTGATAGCTGGAGATGAGGTCTTCATAGCTCAAAAAACAACTTCAAGATATTCAAAACTCAGGTAGGAGTATAATGGAAGTGTATAAATCACTACCCTAAGGTCTTCGATGGATCGTCAGGAAAATACAAGAGGATCTTGATGATTAGGAAGAGAACTTCGTCAATTTTGAATCAGGACTTGACTGAACTTTCGGGATGGCCGACTCATGAGGTCAAGAGACAAACTGCAGAAAGGCCGACTCAAGTTGGGTGAAACTTCCCTTGGACAAAAGCACAAAAGATGATCAGACTCGGGAAGCATGAAATTGACATAATTTCACGATGCAAAAGGCAAAACAAACTCTCTATGTGTTTGGAAGAGTAACCAAATGGAGGAGGACACAACTCTATGTAGCGAGAAAAACTTTCTAAGGTCATATTAGATCCCAATGATTGATGAAAAAATGGAAGGATGTGCTTTGTCCAAGGGTGACTCATTGTGCTGCCAAAAAAGAATACATATTTCCCATCCCCTCTTTTTGGGTTATTTGATTTCTTTTGTATTTTTCAATTTTTTAAAGAGCTTGAAAAATAATAAAACAATGCTATGTTAAAAAGGAGGAATGAGTGTTGAAAATTAAGCATACTAGTTCTAGGCACAAGGAACACACTAATGCCTATAGAAAGGAGACATGTGCAGGAAAAGGACACTCGAGGAAAATTCCTCCATGGGTCAAGGTGTTAGGTCGCAGAGGAAAAGTGCTACAAGGCTTACGTATAAGGCATGCTTCAAAGGTTTAGTTGAGAGCAACGTGGAGCCAACATTAGGCCAAAGACACAAATGTGCAAATTCGATTAACAAGACACAATGAAACCCCCTTCAATGTAATTTTTAACGAGACCAAATAAGGTAAGCTCGGTAGTTTTTTCACGTTTAGAGAGTCTGAAAAAACATAAAAGAAGACTCCAAGGAGTATATTTTTCAAAGATAGTCTAGTTAGTTCGAAAAATGGGTAAACTCACACTGAAAAGATGTTTATTCAAAACCATTTAATGAGTGTGACAAAGACAATATCACTTGGAAATATTTTCAATTTTAAGGAGTCTAAAAAGAGCTTAACTATGGACTCAGAACCTTTTTCTGAATTTAGTCCCCTTAGCTTGGAAAAGTATAAAAGTTACTGAGGAGAACTCTTCCGGCGAGACATATCTCCCAAGGTGTACCTTTTTCCTCTATAATCTACAGGCCGAAAAAAGGGGTAAACTCATGCCAGTAGATGTTCTTTTGGACCAATTTAATGAGTGTGAAGGAACAAGGTCACTCGACGATATTTTCAATTTTAGGGAGTTTGAAAAGAGCTTAAATATGGACTCTGTGGGGCTTCCTTTTTCGTAAACAATATTCGAGGCCCAAAAAAGGTGATAAACCAAAACCAAGGAGAATGTTACTTTTTAGTAAATTTAGTCCCTTGGGCCCAAAAAGGGGTTAAAATTACTCATGGGAATACTCTTCTAGTAAACCAAAGTTCCTAGAGCATACCTTTGTTCGTACAATTGACCATCCGGATGGAAAAAGGGGTAAACTACTGTCGAACAAATGTGCCTTCATATTTGATTTTGGTGAGCATGAATGGAAACAAGATCGCTTTGCAATATTTTCATGTTTAGAGAATCTGAAAAGAGATTAAAGAAGACTCCATAATATTACTTTTTTTAGTTAATCTAGACAAGATCAAAAATCATAAATATAGTCTCGTCGGATGTTGCTTTCAGATTTCAAAGCAAGCTTTAAAGACAACAAAGAGTTCTCATTTTGGGAGTCCCGAGGGTCAAGCCAAGAATGATGGTGCATCAGACTAATGAGGCCCAATCTCGTAATCATGACAGGACTAATAGGGACTCCCTCGCCTATAGTCATTATAGACAACATGGACGCCAAAATGGAACAAGGATTTATCTAGGGAATCCATGTAAAGTTAGGCTCTACCACCTAATCACGACACTTCTAAAGAAGCAATGAAGGTTCTGTGTCACACTTCGGTGGGATTGATCCTATGGAAAAGAGGAAAAGACAACGAGATGCAAAAAGTTGAGGTGAAATCCTAACTTATATGCAAAAAGTTGAAAAAAATGACTTTTACCAAAGGACATTTAAAGTGACCCATCCCCAAAAAGTTACCAAACCAAAATGAAAACGTTTATGATAACATCCAATAAGAAACTCAGGAATAGAATCAAATAATTCCCAGGCTAGGAAAAACGACAAAGGGGGTCAAAAAACTGGCAAAAAGGACCAAAAAAGTCTATAAATAGAAGCTGACAACTCATTTTCACCATTGCAATTTGAAAATTGACCAAAAGGAGAAAAATCCCCTTTGCTAAAGAAATTGATTATAGTAGCTTCAGTGGATGAACCAAACTTCTTCTTGGAACAAGTAAGTAGAAATTCATCCCTCTTTCTTTCCAATTCCTTTCTTATGCTTTTTGTTTTTTGTTTTTGAGGGGGTGTGCTCTCTTAAAGAGAGCACCCCTGCATGTACGCGAGCTATCCAAGGACAACCCACATATGTACTTAGGCAGAAAACATTCTTCTTATGTACATATGCGATTGTGACCAAAACAACCCACGTACACCCTCAAAATCTTGGAAAAAGAGATAAAGTGAAAGAGATAACTCCCTTTTATCTTCCATGGAACAGGATGTATGTCCATTGGAGGGAGAGGGAACATGAGCACATTGATATACTGGTTGATGAGGACCCTACCTCCATTGCCTAATCGAAACAATGTCGGTTGTGGAAGTTCTTCTGATGTCCATTTATGAGGGAACAACCCAGGCTACTGAATGCCCTGGTTGACTACTGACATCCAGATGCAGAGGAATTCATGATAGAGGGACAATCATTGACTCCAAAGACTCAGGACATTTACTTCTTGAATGGCCTCTCAAGGAGAGGAGAACCAGTCAATCTGCAGACATTTCCCTCTGGGATTTTTAACATTGAGGACTACATTAGGATGTACTCTGAGGCTGACACTGAGAAGGTAGGTTCTCAAGTGCCAATTCAAAAGATCACCAGTCTATCTCTAAGAGTGATCTTGATACTTATTGGGAGGATTATTGGATCTGTGGCCCTTCATCAGGATTCCTAGGCACACATGCATTGTGTTATTCAATGCCAGGAGGCACATATATACGACTGGAGTACGACCATGCTCACATGAATGAAGAGGCAATTGATAGAGTGTCGAGAGCACAGCAATAAGAACTTTAGGTTTGACACTATTATTTTCTCGTTCTTCTTCTTCGAGAGTGCCTATTATGAGTTCTAGAGACACTGTATGGACGCATGTGGCCTCCTTCCCAGCAGTATGCATATGGGCAACATTGATGCCATGAAAAGGGGGAGGGAGAACCATAGAGGCCTTTGAAAAAAATTTGTTTTATTAGTGGGCATGACAGATTCCAGCGATAGAGGACTACCCCTATGCTAGAATCAAATTTTCTAGAGATCCATACATGCCCATGCCTCCCGGAGAGGAGCGAGAAGAGATAGGTAACATGTTTTTTAAAGTGATTTAATTTTTAATTGTTTTTATGTATATCATTTGTATATGTATCATAGTACTCACTTTTTGTATCTGTTATGTATAGATGATGGACTAGTGCGCTCGACGAACTTCACGAGGACTCGACGATGTCCACGACCAGAGGCATACCAGCAACAACTGGTGGACCAACAACCTAAGAAACTGAGAGAGTTTTGAGGCAGGTGGAGTGAAACCTCGCCACGCTCACTCATACAGTTTTTATGGCCAAGATCGAGGATCTACCACCTCCTATGTAGCCTCATGTAATGGGGGTGCCATGGACTTGGGTCCATATTTTTCAGCGTTTGGCCAACACCGTCGTTCACTACGACAGGTCCAATAGGCCCCGAGCTTAGATAGGCTAGGCTATTATGTTACGAGGGAACCTTTGTATATTGTTTGATGGCATAAGCCCTATGATGTATACTGAACCTTATTTTTGAGGCGTTTTCACCCACCTGTGTACTCATGAGATTTTTTGACATATATATATATATATTCGTCTTATGGATCACATTTTTTACAAATGTATGTACATGTGTATGTGTGTGCAACATGTCAATCTAATAATTGATTAGCTAGAGTATCTGTCATCTGATTTAATATCCTAGGAACATGAATATACATAATGTAATCAAAGTAGCGTTCTAAGAGACATAACCTAAGGAAACGTTGGTACGAAGTAGGATCATACATGTGGTAAACTCCATTTAACTAGGACACAACCATCTGAGCATCTAAGTAGACCCAGAAGTGAGAAATTCCATGCGACAAAGCAAATCTATCATTCCACTGTACTCGACAACATTGTTTGTGGTATCACCTAGAAAAATACCTCTGGAAGATAGCAACTGGCCCCCGGGTTTGAAAATCACCCAAGCTGTGGAAGTAAGCCTCCGAGTGTGTGGATTAGCACCATCCACGAACCCAAAGAACAACTTCGATTCACTTGACATCTTCCACAGTGAAATAGAAGATATAAATAACTACACGTCCATAAAACATAAAGACAAAAAATTGTATAAGAACTATACATATGTAGAAGAAGTCACCCAAGCATCCAACCTAAGAGTAATACTTCTTGAGGTAGAGCCCATTTCTAGGCTCTGCCAAGGAATTTCCTTCAAAATTGACCAGACAGTAAGAACCTTTCCTTAAGACCTCTTTCATGATGAACGGTCTGAACCACAAGGGTTTGAACTTACCTTCCCCCAGGGGATCCTTGTCTAGATCATAGACCAGGACAAGATCACCTTCAGAGAAAATATGAGGATGAACGAACCGATCATATTGAAACTTGACTCTATGCTTATGAGCCTCATTGACTGAGGCTACATCACGACGCTACTCATCGAGCTGCTCAAGATATAATAGATATTCCTCAAGCTGTGAAGTGTCTGGAAGTAATTCCACTACCAATTTTAAAGATGGGATCTGGAACTCAATAGGTAAGATTGCTTCCATCCCATATACATGTTGAAAAGGTGAGAAACTGGTGGTAGCATTTAAATATGTTTGATAGGCCCACAACGTTGAGTACAACATAAAATGCCAATTTGACTTTGCAGAATTGATCGTCCACTGAAGAATAGTCTTGAGAGACTTATTCACAGCTTCAACCTGACCATTTTCTTGTGGGTAGTAGGGTGATGAATTTTCTTGCCTCAAACCAAGATTTGATGTTAACTCAGTCATCATTTTGTTTTGGAAGTGACTACCATGATCACTGACAATCTCCTTTGGGATGTCGAACCTTGCTACTGTCTGGTTAAAAATGAAAAGAGTCGTTGTTTCTCCATCATTGTTAAATGTTGGCATACCATCGACCCACTTTGTGAAGTAGTCTACTACTACAATGATGTGATGATTCCCTCTGGTTGAAGCCAGGTGACATGTAGTAAATCCAATCCCCCACTTAGTTAAAGGACCAACAACAATGACAGGAAACATGGGAGAAGGGTGTGCCTGCATCTTCTAAGAGAAGATCTGACATGGGTGGCACTATTGACTGACTCAATGCAATATCTGATTAACGTAGGCCAAAATTAACTGTCATGTAGAATATTTTGGGCTATTTCCAACCCATAAAAATGACCATCACATGATCCAATGTGGCAGTCATTCAGAATGACCATTTCTTCTTTGTGTATAAGGCACCGATGAAGAACGAAATATACACCTCAACAATACAAAGTTTCATCGAGTATGAGATAGTTTCATGCCTTATGGTGAATTCGTCAACGCTCATTGCAGGAAGCAGAAGGAGGGAACTTCAAATTATGGAGATAGAATTGTATATATCCATATCAGGGGTCCAAAGATGCGATCATTAAAATATCTCCTTTGATAGATGATTATTCGGGCATGACATCACTATATCCAACCAAAAGTTATGAAATGAGTTTGGCAGAGATCAACGACTTTTTGGATTTCGTGGAAACAAAATCCAAGTCAAATTCCTAGAGGATGACAATCCATCTACTTATATTTCCACCAATGACTCGTCATGTCAACACATATTTAAAGGGGTTCACAACGACAATGGTGGTGGTGTCACGAAGAAGAATGTAATGACGGAACCATTGGATGACATGTACTACTTCCAAAGCAAGATTCTCAACATGGGAATAGTTGAGTTCCAGCCCAACCAGGCCTTGCCTCAAGTAATAAATAACATTATCCTCAAGTAGTTCATCCTCTTGAACCAAGACCATGCCGATGGTCGACTTTGCATTGGCCAAGTACAACAAGAAATATCTGTTAGAATCAGGAGGCCGAAGCAGAGGGGTAGATGTAAGGGTGCATTTCAATGCTTCAAAATAGCGATGAGAATATTCATCCCAACAGAAAGGGACTCCCTTTTTCAATAGACACATAAACCCTTTAGTGATCTCAATGCAGTTTGCGATAAAACACCGAAGAAAGTTCTCTTTCCCATGTAATCTCTGAAGTTGGGGTATTGTGCATGGGGGAGGTAATTGAACTATCACCTCAACCTTGAGAGGATCAACCATGATCCCTGTTGTTGAAATGATGAAACCTAAGAGACAACCCAACTTCATGCAAAAACTGCACTTGTTAGGATTCAAATGTATCCAATAGTAGTGACATCGTTTGAAGATTAGTCGGAGGTGAGTGGGATGATCATATCTCTTGCGAGAGTGTGATGCTAGATCATCAAGATATTCCTCGAATATATGTCTAAGTTCATGGAAAGAAAATGACTTGGCCCTATGAAAAGTGGCTCCAACTTTATTCAATCCAAAAGGCATCTTACGATACGCAAATGTCCCCCAAGGAAAAATAAAAGTTGTTTTATGTTGATATTTGGGTTTGATCTGAATATGGTTATATCCCAAAAAACCATCCATGAATGAAAAGACCTCACATCCTATGCATTCATCGACGATCTAAACGATGAATGGGGTGGTAAAATTATCTTTTGTACATGCCTTATTCAAGTCACAAAATTCCATACACATGTGAATTGTACCCCATTTCTTGTTAACCGGAATAGGGTTTTACACCCATTCCGTCAACTACATGGGGTAGATAAAACTGAATTTAATCAATTTCCCTACTTCAGCCTTAATTATTGCCACTTTTTGAGGATTCACCAAATGAAGCTTCTATCGGACCAACTTGGCATCAAGATAAGTTTTTATCTCGTGTTTGAAAATTCTTGGGTCTATGCCTAGAATTTCCTCGTAAGACCAGGAAAAAATGTCGCAGAATTCTGTAAATAACTCCGTATAAATTTGAATCTCTTTGGGGGAGAAATCTTCTCCGAAGAAAACATTCTCCATGACGCTAGGGGTTCTAGAGATATCTATGGGGATCATTTCAATGATACTCGCCATATTAACCTCGGCGTAAACTACGTGTGTAGCCAGAGGATTAATAGAATAAGACCTATCTCCAGTCATAGTCAAAACAAATTCGCCTTCATCTATTCTCCTTAACTCTGGGAGGAAGTAAGATCTATGAAGGAGATCATCCCAGGGTCTATTTAGACCTGTCAATGCCTCAATAATCACCTCATCTGAGGGAAATACCAGGTCTAAAGAATATGTAGTGGCAGGAGAACCTTGAGCCCAAATAGGCTCGAGAACTGAATCTAACTACCGTGTTGGAGTCGGATCGAGGTCGACCAAAACTTGTTGGACAATGTTGTACGCTAATGGGGAAGGAATATTCCAAATATCATGAAAGAAATTCATTCGAAACGATGACATTTGAAAAATTTCAGCCATAGGTTGGTCGAGGGAAGCTGATATAAGATTGACATCGCTAGAAGGTGGTGGGTAATTGAAAGTACCCATCAATCATGGACACAATCCAACCCTATGTTGACGGTGTCAGTATGAGGATTATCAATCATCGGGACCGTGGATGCCCCTGATGAAGGGTGAGGACGGGAGAAGGAGAACTAGTCAATGGTCACAATTCGACCCTCGTGTGGAAACAACACAAGCCAAAAAAATGTAGCAACCACTGCATGCATTGAATAGGTCCAACTCCTTCCTAACAAAAGGTTCTAGTCGAGAGGAGCATCGAACACTTGAACTTCGACGCACATGTTCATTCTTCCTAACTACACGGGGAAAGAAGGAATGGTTCCATGTGGTCTGAACGAATGACCGTCAAATGCCGTAAGAAATGTAGGTGACAGAGACAAACGGGTTGGCCATTTGCCTTCGAACATGTCAATGAAATCACACAAGTTGAGGTGCCCTCATCAACCACTGTACGGAAAATATTCCAAGTAAAATATTTCATGGTGTGAGACACTACTATCTAAAACACAACGTGGTAAGGAAGACGAGGTTTCAAGTTAGTTGGATAGAAAATGTTTTCTCCCGGTTTACAAGTCTCTACAAATCCAAAGGAGGATAACAATGATTTTATCTGTGAAGGGATGCTCTAGAGGACTTCCAAAGTAGACATCACGCAAGGGGTTTGTAAATAATATTCCACAACAGAGTAGTTCTGGGAAACCCTCGCGTTTAGATTATGAGATGTTTTATTGAACACACCTTTGGGGATATGTGTCATTGTTTCTCCCATCGTCTTTTCAATATGGAGAGGAACTGGTGGGTTTGTGGATTTTTTACCCTTTTTGATAGATTCTGGCATTCCGTAATCTCGAGCCCTGGTCCCTATATGAGCTTCACCTTTCAACAAGTAAACATTTGCGACGGAGGTATTACCAGCAGATGCAGGGGGTCCTTGATAGCCCCCTTCCGCACTCAAGGATGTTGAAGCTTGAGCCATGTTTTTCCCATGTGGAAATGGGTTCATCAGCAAAACATGTTGTTGTTGCACCAATAGATTTTGAGCCTCCGCAATTCAAGGGCACATGTGAGTTGGGTGGTCCTCCGTGCAAAGGTTACATAGATACTTCGACTTTCTCTTCTCTGTTTTTTCCCCACCAACATTGTTATTAGCCTTTTTTTCCCCTTTACCCTTATTGGTCCCCTGTTTCTTATTTCCTTCAGGATGTTGGTTGGCCTTCAGTTTCGTCAAATGCACACTGTGTATGTCCAACGTTTGATTATGGAGAATAGTTGAATTGGAGGTTTGGTTGGATGCAGTATGTTGTATCGACAATTGTTGCAATTGATTTGACAACATATTAGTGGAATTCCCTTGTGTTGAGCTCACAATACCATTGACTTGGGGTCTAGAATTTTGTTTAGCCTTGTTGAGGATGGATCATGGAACATCTAGAAATATCTCATAGAGCAAACCAGATTAAGAGTAAATCAGTTCGAGTTGTTGCGCTCTCATTATCACCTCCTCCTCTGAAAATGCTCCTGAAGTTGCAACATCCTTGGATAAAATTGGTACCAAAGACTTTAGGAACCACTCCATCAATAAATTCGGTGGTACCTATACCTTAATCAATCTCTTCTGACACTGCCATTCTCTGATGTGGTTAGAGATATGGTTGGCCTTAGTATGCTCCAAGTTGGCTATCAATTTAGTGTCATCATCGTATCTCACAAGTAGTTGGAAATTTCTTAGGAAGACCATCGCCAAGTCGTTAAAGTAAGAATACCTCAAGTTGTCGAGCTCAATATACCATTTCGTGACACCCCCAATAAGAGTGCATTGAAAAAGATGCAACTATATGGAATCATCTCACAGTGAGTTTGACGAGAACCATAAGTGGAAGGTTGTCACATGATCACCTGGGTCTTTGCCAAGCTTGCCTTCAAATTTTGGTATATCTGAGGGAAACTTTGTCAGCATGGGGGGCTAATGCGGATCATGAAAAATTGGTTCATTGAGAAACCTTGACAAGTCTGGCAAATGTAGCGTTTCAAGAAATGGTATTTTGGGTTGAGTACTATGTATAGGAAGAAGGGGGTCCTCGAGTTTGACTGGAACTAGGTTGTCAGGAAACGTTGGGCTATTGGCTAGGGTTATGGTAGACACTGTGGCCTTAACTAGTGTATGGAAACTGTGCTTGTTGGGATATCATTGACTAACTCTCGTAATTGGATGACATGGGTTGGGCATGGATTTCTCCCTTCATTGTGTTCAAAGGATTTTGGAAGGGGATGCCCCCAGTCGATCCGGCGGGCATAGGTACTGAACCCTGCCCAGGGTACATTGGCCACGTAAGGGGTTTACCCCGACCAACATCCCTTGCAAGGGAACAAATCCCTGCCAAGTATTCCAAAGTCCCTGCGAGGAGAAAACTCTTGTGCTTTCCCCCTGTGTAGGAATAGTACCCTAAACAGGATTTTGTTTCCCAAAACCAGGGTTTCCCCTAGCCAAGATGGCAATCGATTTTTTTTTTTTTACCAAATGCGTCGAACAAAGAGAATGACATGGATCCCAGTAGCGTAGTATAAGAGAGATTCATGCTCCAAACAAGATGTAGTTAGCATTCGGCCCGATGGGTTGCTGGAAAAAACCACCGAGTGAGGGGGACGAAGGAGGTATATGACCCCCATCGTAAGGGATAGCATTGAAGGGGACTGAAGTTCCCTTGATAGACCCTTGCATGGGAGCATTTGAGCTCCCTGCCCCCAGACCCATGGTCTGTAGGGTGGAGTAGGTAAGGAATGAGTTCAAATCGAATCAGAGCATCCCATATGAAAATGGAGGGCTCGCCGCACTCTACATAAACATAGTGGTGGTGGTCGTCAATGACAGTATAAAACCACTTCCTGAGGTATAGGGGGTCAAGACCACTGTGATTCGAAATGGCAAAGGTGGGTTAGAAGGAAAAATTCCCCTTTGTGGTAGTAGCCGAAATGGGAGTATGAGGACTCCCGGACGAAGTCGCATCATTTGTTTCCATGCCTGCTTGTAATACTATCTAACGCTCGGAAGGTATCACCTTAGAAGGGACAACTTGTACTAAGATTGGCACTGACAATTCAATGATCGTAGAGTTGTCTAGCCTGAGAGATTCTTCTCCAAGGTTAGAAATAGTAGGTTCCTCCAAAGTCAAATAATCTCTTCTCGGAGAAGGCTCAGGCACAGTTTACTGCGGCCTGGTCACTTTGAAAGACCCTTTTTGGTCAAGTATTCACCGTAACAGTGGTAGTGGTGGCTCTAATGTGACCGACAGAGCTCTTGATCTTCAACTTTATGAAAATATCAAAAAAAAATAATAAGGCTTAACTAGCGTTTAAAACCAAGCACACACTATAAAAATTCCTATAATACAAATCAAGAAAACAACTATCTAGTAGGAAGAACACTTACGCCAGCCAACAATAGAGCAACTAACCGGTGAAAGTGCAAGTCAAACAAGGAAACACCCTCAGGGTATACTCTACGAAGTGTGACCAGACATCTACCCTATGTACCATGGTATACCCCTGCAGTCACCCATGTAAGTACCTATAATATGGGAAACTAAGTTGCAAACTCACAAACAGTCACCAGGAAGGTACAATACACAGTCGGGTGGACCGCAATGAGAAGGATAACAAGTCTAAAAGAAAGTGGTTTGGAAGAGAATAAAGGATCTCTAACAGATTTGAGGTCCACGAAGCTCCGTAGGAAAATGCAGTCGGTAGCCACGACATATCCTCAATATGCTTTCCCTAGTA
>ML799131.1:233516-266862 GCA_009831015.1 Picea engelmannii | reverse complement strand
CAAACATAGAAAATTTTGTTTCCAAATAGATGTAAATGATGAATTGGCTTGTTGGACAGTGATTTCTAGACAACCCTACAAAGATAGACTTGCAGAAAATGTTAAAGAATTGGCTCGTAATTGTTGGTTGGAAGAATCTCGTGGTTAACCACATACAAGGGATGTGTTATGACAAATAATAGCATGAAATCAATATGAAGAACATCCAAAACATATATTGCCAATGACACAAATATATTTGTTTAATAAGTTCAAAGAAGAGCACAAAGAAGTTAAAATTTCCATCAATACATTTGTGCAACAAAAACCATGGTTTGTTAGACCCATCATTGTCCGTGACACGTGTTGTTGTAGTTATCATGTGGAGTTTGAGTTGTATTACAACACTTTTTTGTATTTTGGTAAAACTTTATGGCGAGGTTCACCTCCTCCTTCCACATTCCATGTTTTTTATATCTGAAATTCTATGTGAAAGAGAAGATGATGATTTATTTTACAAAAAAAAATGTGTTGGTGGAAAGAAATGTGATCGTTGTGGAAATCTAAGTTTGTTTCATTCAAAGTATCATATTGATATGAATGATCAATCATTTTCTAATATAAGAGTCAATTGGAAGAGATATGAATATATGAGAAGGATGACTCCACATTCTTCAAATGTTATTTCCAAAAGGCTTTATTTGAAGGTAGATAAAATCTGCTTGATAGAGTTTTTGAAGAAGTTTGAGGAAGAAATCTATAAATACACCAACCATTCACATAGAGCTCGATGGAAAGATCTACCATTCAAACAATCCCGTGAAATTTTTCCACCAGGGACAATTTTGTCTATAGTTGATTTTGTAGAGAATTACACATTCGCTGGACAAAAATAAATACAGAGTGAATATTATCATTCTGATCAAGTCACCATATTTGTCCACATTCTATATAGACATGTTCAATGGAGTCTTCCAAACATAGAAAGCACCAACAACAATCGACATGTTGTTAAAGAATATCACTTTTATATAAGTGATTATCGAACACACGAAACACATTATGTACAACATTGTTTTGATAGATTTTATGATTCATTGAAAGAACATGAAATCATATTCGATCGATATTGGATATGGTCCGATGGGTGTGCGGGTCAGTTCAAATCTGCATGATCATTCTATTGGTTATGTCGTCTTCATAAAAAAATTAACCATTACACATTGCTGGAATTTTTTTTAGAATGGTCATGGAAAATGAGAGCACGACGGTGCAGGGGCATGTATAAAATGAGCACTTCAAATGTATCAGCTAAAACCTCATGCCGATCGATTTGAATCCACTGAACAAGTTGTTGAATGGTGCAACATGGCGCTAAGCCATGAATATAATCTGTCAAGGGATGTGCGCAGGTGTGTCTATATATAAACGTTACATGTATGTACACAGGATATATCAATTTGAACGTGTTAAAATTTACATTCAATCTTCAATCATTTGTTAATGACATTTTTCATTAAAGCCAACGTTAAATCCAGTTTCCATATTTGTTAATGAAATTTTTCATAAATATATTTGATTAAGTTAATGTTATTAAAGAATTCGAGGCAACCACTGTTATTGTTTCATTTGAATAGTTATAGAAATTAATTAATTTAAGTTTGGGTAATTTAATGCAGAGTCTATTGGATGCAATACATTGTGACAAGAGAAGAGAAAGGGTGGCAATGCTAAACATAGTTCCAGTGAGCAGGGATATATCGAAGAAAATATCTCTAGTGCTACCCAATCTAACGAACAAGCTTAGCGGTATTGCTATGCGTGTGCCCACTCCCACCGTTTCGATGGTGGATTTGGTGGTGAACATGGGGAGGAAGGGAATCACGGTAGAGGATGTGAAGAGAGTCTTCAAGACGACTGTTGTGAATGAATCTCTCAGAGGAATTCTTGCAGTGTGTGATGAGCCGTTGGTGTCCATGGACTTTCACGGTTCCTTCGCTTCAGTCACCGTAGATACTACACTCACCACGGTCATAGGAGAGGACATGATTAAAGTGGTCGCCTGGTACGACAATGAATGGGCTTATAGGTATTTTTACACTCACTTTGTATTATTTATCCAACTTTTTATTTATCAAACTTATAGTATTTTATGTGTTTCCATTGTCATAAACAACCAAAGAGTTCTAGATGTTGCACACATAGTGCAAGCCAGATGGGCATTTGCCACTTGCGAATCTTCTTTTGCTAATCTTCACTATGCCAACAATATATGCATCGTCGATTCAGAGCACGTTGAATGCAAAATACACGACGCTTAATTTTATTACCGTTGGCTACTTCCTCTTTATAGCCTCGCCTTTTAGTCATAGAGAACAATAAATACAATTAAAGGAAGAGGAAGAAAATAAAATTAATGGAGATTTCAAAATCCCATTTTAATATGACTCTTTGATGCTTTTGTCACATTGTCTTTTTTATAATATATATAAAAAACAATAATAATAATGAGAATACTCATTTTGTAAATTTTCATTTTCTTCTTTCATAAGTTGTAAGGTGGTTTTGAGTTTGTAGATGGTTATGCAAGTTTAGTTTTGGCTTTTTTTCCTCCTTTTAAACCAAAATGAAGCAATTTCATGCTTACATTCTTATGCCATTTCAAAGAAAAATTTCAAACTTTCTTCATTTAATCAACATCTAGTTTACAACTTTTCACTCACATAATAAGAATTATAATGAGTTCTTACGCCAAAAAGAAAGGCGTACATCTATTGGAAATGGGCACATTTAATATGTTTTTAATCTTTAATGTTTTTTTTTATCGACAAGATCAAATGTAGATCAAATATTCTTTGTCGTCACACTAAATGGACGGTTCTGATTTCAAATATTAACTCCCTTGATTTTATAAAGGCATACCTTTTTGTGTTTACTTTTTCACATTTACTTTGTCGTCACACTAAATGAAAGGTTCTGATTTGAAATATTAACTCCCTTGATTTTATAAAGGCATACCTTTTTGTGTTTACTTTTTCACATTTACTTAATCTGATTAAAAATTTATCGTCTTTCCAATTGATTAACAAGTTTATATAATTAGCAATCGAATATGTGATTAAGGTAATATCTTGTCATGTTTAAATACCTAACCTAATTATTAGTCCCTGTCGTAGTTGTAGAGGGACTATAGTGATCGATAAATCGTTGACTTCATATTAGTTTGTCCTTTGACCACAAATATTTCCACATTATCTATTGTTGGAACAAGGGAACTGAAAACATCGATTTTTATATTAAGAAAAGTACTATATTTGTCATGATATGATTTTACAAGGGATTTGATGTCTTATTGTCGGCTTCTCTATTCCCAATGTTATACATGTTGGCATATCCAAAGTATTTGATCGTATATGGTCTTTTTTGAATCATATATTTTGTTATGCATTCGTCGATGGTGGATTAATGCTAGCATTAATTTGAATGTTTGGTTTAGCATTTTATTCTAGGTAAATTTATGACAATGTTAGATATGGTGGCATATCCAAAGTTTGGCTTTCCAAAAAATTATATGGTGTTCGAACTATTGTTACAAAAAATATATTTTTTCTTTTTGGGATACGTGAGAGTCCTGCCACATTGATTTTTTTTCTTAAATGTTTACAGTGCATTTATGACAGACTTAAATGTTTACCTAATAGGCTTGGTAGTGTTGAATGGTTACTTACCAGTCTTGTTACAAGACATTTTCTTCTCTTTTTAAAATTTTTATGCACCAACGACGTTGCTGGTTCGGTGGTCCATGCTTGCTTTTTGCATGCCACTAATTTCTTATTTACATGTTGTCATTGTTCTTGCTTGCCTGTTCATGTTGTTGCAGTTTGGACGTTTAGGTTTTTGCAATCGCGATTGGAACAACATCGTTCCTAGGGGGGTGGTTGTTGCTTGCTTCTTTCTTCGTTGTATGATGTTTATTGTTGCTTGATTCGACTTTGCAGGGTACCAGTCCTACACCTGCAGTTGGGCCTTTTAGTGCTTCTTAGATGGGTTCTTGTTTAGTGCTTGTTCTTGTTTGGCCAGGGTTTGCAAATGTTGGGATGTTGCATCTGCGGTTGGATCTTTGTTCGCATTTTGTTTTGCACTGTAGTTTGCATAGAATACTATTAAAATAAAACAACAGACTAAAGAATTGTAGGCGGTGTATATTGCATCTCTTACGTGTTGAAGCAATGTTTGTTGGCCTCAAAATATATTTTATGGCTACCGATGCTTTTTACATGGATTTTGTGTTACTATGCTTTTATAGTTATGACAATGGATTTTTCTATGTGGGAGATATAGTTGTTCTCTCCCTTTTACTTTCCTGTTGTAAACTACATTTGACTCTAGTTTTTTGCATTTATGTGGTTATTCTGAGCGACCACCGTTCGGTTGCATAGTTGGCCACTTTTATGGACGCAACGTCGCCAATAGGTTCTATCAAACTATGATAGGTCGTGTGAGGTGTATACATTTTCTTCCCCAAATTAGTTTTCTTTAAAAGAATCTTGGGCAGAAGAGAATGAAATTTATGAAATTATAGGTTTCTTGGACCGCAGAGTCGTCATCCCATACTTAGCTAGTTTTTGCATCATGGGTTGATGGGGTAGGCGACTGAAAATTGACAATCGGAGAGTTCCACGATATACAAATTGACAATTGGTCAGCAGCGAGAGTTTCACAATCATTCTGACCGACCACAGTTAGGTTCCATACTTAGCCAGTATTATGGATGTGCCTTCGCGGATAGGTTGTATTGAAATATGGTGTATACATTAGCATTTTCGAATTAGTTTTCTTTAACAGTAGGGCTCATGGACAGAAAACATTGAAATTTATCAAATTATAGGTTTCCTAGACAACATAGAATAAACATAGGAAATATGTAATTTTATAGAGTAGATATATACAACCTGCATGGAGCCGTCATCCCATACTTAATCAGTTTTTGCATCACGTGTTGTCAGGGTAGGCAGCTGAAAATTGACAATCGGAGACTTCAACAATATAGAAATTGACAATCACACTTGTGGACTATTTGAATTTGAAGGTCGTTATGTCCAAAAAAGTTAACATTTTCAAAATAGTTTACTTTACGTGCGTTTTACATACCCTGGTGGACAAATAACACACAAAACAAAATAGTGAGCATTTTAGTGAGCATTTTTTGGATCGCGGGTTCTTGGGATGGCGGGCTCTAGGTTCAGTCTTTGTTGTTTTGTGTCCTACAAATAACATGGACAATTCTGCGATATACAAAATGAAAATCGGGCTTGCGCACTATTTGAATTTCAAGGGCTCCTGCAAAACAATTATCATTCTCAAATTACTTTTCTTTGCGTACGTTTTACATATGCTCGTTAACAAAAACAGAACAATAGTAGTAACGTCTGTTACATAGGGCTCCATCCCCGCTACCTTCTATGCTTCCCAATACACATTAAATATGCTTTGAAAAGTTAGAACCGAGCATACAGGTTTGAAAATATGGGCTTTAATAACTAGAGGGTGAAATCATGAAGATGGGTTACACTTTTGCTTGTTTTATGAGAAAAAAAACCATTTTATGAGAAGATGGGTTAAACATAGTTCCAGCTAGCACGGATATATCAAAGACAATCTCTCTAGTGCTACCCAATCTGAAGGACAAGCTCAACGACATTGCTATGCGTGTGCCCACTCCCACCGTTTCGATGGTGGATTTGGTGGTGAACGTGGGGAGGAAGGGAATCATGGTAGAGGATGTGAAGAGAGTCTTCAAGACGGCTGCTACGAATGAATCCCTCAGAGGAATTCTTGCGGTGTGTGATGAGTCGTTGGTGTCCATGGAATTTTGCGGTTCCTTCGCTTCAGTCACCGTAGATACTACACTCACCACGGTCGTCGGAGAGGACATGATTAATGTGGTCGCCTGGTACGACAATGAATGGGCTTACATGTATTTTCACACTCACTTTTTATTATTTGTCCAACTTTTTATTTATCAAGCTTTTAGTATTTGATGTGTTTCCATTGTCATAAACAGCCAAAGAGTTCTAGATCTGGCACACATAGTGCAAGCCGGATGGGCATTTTCCACTGGCGAATCTTCTTCTGTTGATCTTGACTATGCCAATAGTATATGCACCATCGATTCAGAGCACACTGAATGCAAAATACACGACACTTAATTTTGATAAATTGTGAAGCAAGAAATGCAGAGAGAAAGAATAGAATAGAAAACAGTATATTAGAATATATGAAGAAGATGTGAAGTAGTGTGTACAATGCAAAGGGAAATAGCTGAGCTAAATAGGCTCAAGCAAATCAAGAATAGAAAGTACAGCTGGCCAGGACAGTTGGTAGTGTACAGTCAGCCTGTCGAGGTTACATTATATCTAATACTCCCTCTTAAACTCAACAGTTACAAACATCAGCACTGATTATGCCTAAGTGTTGTCTCTGAAAATAAAAAACCGATTTTCCTAGTGGCTTTGTAAAGATATCAACAAGCTGATCTCGAGAACCACATAATTGTAGTACAATATCACCATTATTGACTAGCTCGCATATGAAATGAAAACAAGTGTCAATGTGTTTGCTTTTCTTGTGAAACACATGATTTTTGGATAGAGAAATTGTTGAAGTATTATCACAAAAAATAGGAGTTGGATCCTTTTCTGTATGTGACATATCTTTCAATATTCTTCTTAGCCACACAGCTTGACAGGAAGTTGAGGTAGCAACTACATACTCTGCCTCTGCAGAAGATATTGAAACAATTGGCTGCTTCTTTGATGACCATGAGATTAGGTTCGTGCCTAGTTGAAAAACATGTCTAGATGTGCTTTTCCTGTCATCTGGGTTTCCTACAAAATCACTCTCTGTGTAACCAGAAAGTTGATTACTATCAGATTTAGTGTACCATAAGCCGAAATTGAAAGTTCCTGCAACATATCTCAAAATTCATTTCGCCATTTTCCAATGAGAATCTTTGGGGGATTCCATGAATATGGAAACAAGGCTGGTTGCATACATAATGTCAGGCCTAGTTGCTGTAAGATACAACAAACTACCTACTAAGATTTTGTACATAGTAGAGTCCACTATAGGACCTTCATCATTCTTGCTCAATTTTGTGCCTAGTGGTATGGGGATTTCTGTTGGATTGCATTCTTCCATGCAAAATCTTTTGAGGATGTCTGCTGCATACTTTTGCTGACAGACAAAAATGCTTTTGGCTGATTGATGAACCTCAATCCCTAAAAAATATTTCATTATGCCAAGATCTTTCATCTCAAACTCAGATTGCATGGCATGTTTAAAATTTGTCAACTCAAGATTTCTCGTATAGATCATGTCATCAACATATAAACATACTATCAAAATTTTACCATGTTGATCTATTTTGGTGTAAAGAGTTGGCTCATTTTGACTTCTGCTGAAACCACTTTTGATTAGATAAGTGTCAATTTTGTTGTACGAAGCTCTTGGAGCTTGCTTTAAGCCATACAAGGCTTTCTTCAACTGATATACTTTGGCTTGGTGCTCTTAGACTTCAAATCCAGGTGGTTGATCGACATAAGCTTCTTATTCTAAGAAACCATTCAAGAAAGTTGACTTGACATCCATCTAGTATACATGCCATTTGTGTTGTGCTGCTATGGCCAATAGAGTCCTTACAGTGTCTAATCTTGCTACTGGAGCAAAAGTTTCACCATAATCAGTACCAGGTTGTTGTGAGAATCCTTTGGCAACAAGTCTTGCCTTGTGTTTTTCAATCTGCCCTTTTTCATTGAGTTTAGTTTTGTAAACCCACTTGACACCAATACTCTTCTTGTGACTTGGNAAATCAACAAGATCCCATGTCTTGTTCTTCTCAATGGAGTCAATTTCTTGGTTCATGGCTTGAACCCAATGTGGCTCCTTAGTTGCTTCCTTAAAGGATGTAGGTTGACATGACATTAAAGCAAAAATGTTGTGTTGTTCAAAGTCATCCAACTACTGATGGATTTCTCTCAAAATTCGAGTTCTCTGATTTTGTGATTCAGAGAATGATTCTCTGCTGGAAGTTGAGTTATCTTGAGAATTTTCAGGTTGTCTTTGTACTTGCAATATTGGAAGAATAGTTTGAGGTACTTGTTGTTCTGAATTTTCTGCATTTTCAGAACTTGGCAACAATGGATTTTGACTGTCCATTTGTTGATTTTCTGAATCATTCCAGAATTGATTTTCTAGAAATTTTACATCTCTGTTGAGAATTAATTTTTTGGTGATTGGATTGTAAAGTCTGTAAGCTTTAGATGTTTCACTATATCCAGTGAAAATACATTTCTCACTTCTGTCATCAAGTTTCTTCCTTAAATTGGAAGGTATGTGATCATATGCTATGCATCCAAATGTCCTTAGATGCACTGCATTGAGCTTTGTCCCACTCCATGCTTCTTGAGGAACTTTAATCTTTAGACTGGTGGTTGGATATCTATTCAGGAGATAATGTGAGCATGCTACTACTTCAGCCCAAAACCTATTTGACAACCTTTTCTCTTTAAGAAGTGTTCTTTCCATATTCATTATTGTCTGATTTTTCCTTTCAGCCACTAGATTCTGTTGTGGAGTATATCGGGTTGTCGTTTGCATGATAATGCCTTGTGTTTTGCAGAAATTTGCAAATTCTCTGGAGTTGTATTCTCCTCCTCCATCTGACCTGAGTGTTTTGATATATTTTCCACTCTGTTTTTCAACTTCTGCCTTGAATTCTTTGAATTTTGCAAAAGTTTCAGACTTGTGTCTGAGAAAATAGATCCATATTTTTCTGCTGAAATCATCAATAAACGTTAGAAAGTAAAAGCTACCACCTATTGACTCTGTTTGCATTGGTCCACATAGGTCAGTGTGAACAAGTTTAAGATGTTGTTTGGCTTGATTTGATGATTGTGGAAAACTAGTTCTCTTATGTTTTCCAAGTATGCAAGACTCACATGGGGGAATTTTCTCTTTAAAGATGGGAAGACCTTTGACCATGGAGTTCTTCTGAAAAAGACTTAGACTCTGAAATGGTAGATGTCCAAATCTTGTATGCCAAACCATAGTTTCTTTCAGGGTAGATTCACTTTGTGCATATGGTTGACTCAGATTTGCATTTCTGAGGGTAAGGGGAAACATCCTATTCGTAGTCATGTGGATTTCAGAAATCAATTTTCTATTGGGGTTTTTGTCATATATTTTGCAAGATTCTCCCTCAAGGAGTACCTTATAGCCATGTTCAATGTGTTTTCCTACACTTAACAAATTATGTTTCAAATCTGGAACATGATAGACATTGTTTATGTCTTTCTTGACATTGTGTTTAGTAAGAATAGGAACAATTCCTTTTCCTTGAACTTTGACTAAGTAATCATTTCCAAGTGTAATAAAAAATGAAATTGAAGAATCAATGCATGAAAGTAAATCTTTGTTACATATCATGTGATTGTTTCATCCACTGTCCAGCAACCAGATATCTTTAGGTTGATGTTCAGTGTTGTGACACGAAAGAAACATACCTCCTGAGTTTTCTCCCGTGTGATTTGACACATGTGATCTACCTGAGAGATGATCTGCTTGCTTCTTCCTGCATTCAGATTCATAGTGCCCATACTTTTTGCAGTAATAGCATTGTATGCTTGATTTCTCATTTGATCTTCTCCCTCTACCTCTTTGAGGCTAGAAATTTTGATGTTAATTTTGTTGTTGTTGTCTTTGACCTTGGAAATTTTGATTCGGATACTATTGTCTATTGCCTCCACTGGAGTGAGGGTTACCTTGATTGCTCCCTCTTCCTTGGTGATATCTTCTTCTTCCTCTGCCTCTCCCTCTACTGAAGGAGAATTGAGTTTTGAAAGCATTAGATATTGACTCATCTGTGAGATGCAATCTGGTCTCATGTGTCACCAGAGAACCAATTAATTCATCTGTTGAGAAATTTGACAGATCCTTGGATTCAAGGATTGTTGTTACAACCATTTCGAATTTCTTTGGTAAAATTCTGAGGATTTTCTCAACAATGCGTTGATCAATGATGGTTTCACCAGTCAATCTAATCTGGTTCATGATGCCCATGACTCTGGTCATGAACTTATCGACATTTTCGGACTCTGTCATCCTTAGAGTCCCAAATTGCATCCTCAAGGTCTGCAGTTTAACTATTTTGACCTTGTCATTTCCTTGATAGGAAGATTTAAGGATGTCCCAAGCCTGTTTTGAAGTACCACCACCTGTGATTTTTGAGAAAATTGAATCATCCACATAATTTTGAATCCAAAATTTAGCTCTATTTTCTTTGTTCCTCTGTGTTGCCTAAGCAATTCGTTGCTGATTAGTCATGGCAGATAGGTTTGTTGGATCTGGTTCCATATGTCCATGATCCACTGGATCCTAGCACTCTTGTGCTTGCAATAAGGATCTCATCCGAAGAGACTAGAACTCGTAGTTCTTTCCAAGAGGAATCAGACCCTGAGTTGGTCCTAAATTGCTAGATGACGCCATATTTTTAAAAATTTTGCAGAAAAAACAAAGGGAAATTTCGTATTTACCTTTTTCTGTTGCTTAAACCTAGGTCCGCTGCTAGCTTGCAGGTATTCCGGAACACTGTGTTGCAAGATTTGGCGAGTGTCAACGTCGCGAGTTTCTGGCTTCGCGATATTTGACCTCGGGACTTTGTTAGAGGAGTCGTGTGAATGCTTCAACTGTCGATTGCCGATGAGAGCTTATCGGCCTTGAAATGGCCCTTAGTCTCTGTTCAATATGACCACGTGCCTTAATGTTAAAGCTCTACAAGATTTTCCAATTCTTTGTCGTTCAATTTTCCGAAATGCGAAATTTGCCTTTGGACAAATCAACGATCCAGATCTATTGATGATCTGACAGTCCAGATCTTATGACCAGAACTCATAAGACCGCAGTCAAACCTCTTATCGAGATTCGGGGTTTCGAAGGTTGAAATGCATTGGACCTCTTGTTCACGAAATCCCCGATTTCCTGATTATCGATTTCACGATGGATGACCTTTACTTTTGGGAAATTTCCCGATTGATTTGATCTCCGCCACACGTCCTCCTATATTGGATGGTCCTGATTTCTCCTCATGATTTCGCGATTTGATCTATTCTAGACATCTCATCTCCAGGATCTGCAAAATGCTAAACCCCGTGTGTCGATTGGCTCTCCCGATCTCGCCCACGTGTCTCCTCAAAATGGATGGCTTCGATCGTTTACGGGGTTTTTACCATAAAGAAACCCGATCTCTTATCCTCAAGATTCGCGATTTACTAAATCACGATGCGCCGATGGACTCTCCCCTTTCGAGACTTTTCTGGAGCCCTCGAATTTACGCCACGCGTCCCCTCAAGATGGACGGTCCTCGTCGTTTCGCGATTTCGCGACTTGCGACTCCAAATTCCCTATCAACTGAGAACCTTGATTGCCGAGATGTCGACAGTTTCCTCGATGTCCGCCATGTGTCCAAACAAATGGACGGCTGTGATCTTATCGCTATTTCATGAATCGCGATTTCACGACTTTCGCCGTGGAGTGTCTTTCGTCAACAAGACCTCTGATATACCGAACTCCGAAATGTTGATGGAGTGATGGATTGGATCTGCTGCCACCTGTCCTCTGAGATGGATGGCTCATAATCGTCTCGAGATTTTGCGATATGTGATGTCAAGATTTTGCGTATCGGAGTTTTGGAGAGCATTCTCCTTTGCTCGTCCAACTCCTGATTCCCGATTTTGCGATGGGATAAGATCGACGGCTCATGATCTTTTGTGATCCAACGTTCCATAATGACTCGTGATTTCGCGAGTCGTGAATTCTCACGACAGTCTTCTGACCTTTACACTTTGCGAGTCAGTGAAAAAGCCGAGATCTCGCCACATGTCTCTTGATGGACGGTCCAGATGATTTTGGGATTTCGCGACTTCACAAGTCAAAATTTCTCCTATGCGCTCCATAGGACTAAACCTCATGCACTTTCTTGCTAATCCAATGACTGTCGATCCTTTGTGCAAGATCTAAACGGATGAAATTCTTTCTCCTTTTTCGTGCTCTCCTCGTCCCTTTTGAACTGGATTTCCCGCCTCAGATCTTTTCGGGGGACGAATCTTACGGCTGCGATGGCTATTCTTTATGCGTTAGACGCAATCTTTCCTATATTTGAAGAAATTTTCTCCTGTGGAAGAAAAAATTGTGAATCTTTCAAAGATTTGAAAGAATTTCACAAGTTCTTGGTTCTCTGCTGCAATCTTTGATAGATTTGAGCAATTTCTAAAAATTCTTTAAACGATGCTGCCTTCTGCAACAATCTTTCACACATTTGAACGATTTCCATGAAATCTTCAACGTTTCTCCCTTCTGAAGCTCTTCTTCATGAATTCTTTGATGATTCTTGAAAATTACAAGAATCTTTAAAGTTTCTTCTTCTGCACTCTCTTCTTCCTTTCTCGTGTTTCTGCTCCTTGAAGCTTTCAAGTGTAGTATGCTCTGCGACCTCGCGTGAGCTTTTTACGTTGATCTTTTGAGCATATAAGCAGACATCTTCCCCGTGGAAGTTTCCTGTGAGGATCTTTCGAGAGTATAATGGACAACTCTCCAAGCCTTGTGAAAAGTCTGTGTCGAATGCTCTCAATATCCGTGAAAGCTCTGTGTTGTTTTGAGGATTGTGTTGCTCTTCAGCTTGTGTGAAGAGGCTTACTACTATAGCTCTGATACCATGATAAATTGTGAAGAAAGAAATGCACAGAGAAAGAATAGAATGGAAAATAGTATATTAGAATATATGAAGAAGATGTGAAGTAGTGTGTACAATGCAAAGGGAAATAGATGAGCTAAATAGGCTCAAGAAAATCAAGAATATAAAGTACAGCTGGCAGTGTACAGTCACCCTGTTGATGTTACATTATATTTAACAAATTTTATTATTGTTGGCTACTTCCTCTTTAGACCCTCGCCTTTTAGTCACAGGAACAATAAATAAAAATAAAGGAAGAGGAAGAAAATAAAATTAATGGAGATTTCAAAATCCCATTTTAATATGACTCTTTGATGCTTTTGTCACATTGTCCTTTTTATAATATATATAAAAAACAATAATAATAATGAGAATACTCATTTTGTAAATGTTCATTTTCTTCTTTCATAAGTTGTAAAGGTGGTTTTGAGTTTGTAGATGGCTATGCAAGTTTAGATTTGGCTTTTTTCCCTCTTTTAAACCAAAATAAGCAATTTCATGCTTAGATTCTTATGCCATTTCAAAGAAAAATTTCAAACTTTCTTCATTTAATCAATATCTAGTTTACAACTTTCCACTCACATAATAAGAATTATAATGAGTTTTTACGCCAAAAGGAAAGGTGTACATCTATTGGAAATAGGCACATTTAATATGTTTTTAATCTTTAATTTTTTTTTTATGGACAAGATCAAATGTAGATCGAATATTCTTTGTCGTCACACTAAATGGGTCACACTAAATGGACAGTTCTTATTTGAAATATTAACTCCCTTGCTTTTATAAAGGCATCCCTTTTTGTGTTTACTTTTTCACATTTACTTAATCTGATTAAAAATTTACCGTCTTGTCCAATTGATTGACTAGTTTATATAATTAGCAATGGAGTATGTG
Organism: Picea engelmannii; assembly: GCA_009831015.1. NCBI lineage: Eukaryota > Viridiplantae > Streptophyta > Pinopsida > Pinales > Pinaceae > Picea > Picea engelmannii. The sequence goes on along the minus strand of ML799131.1, from coordinate 253,202 downwards.
ATTAAGGTAATATCTTGTCATGTTTAAATACCTCACCTAATTATTAGTCCCTGCGGTAGGCGTAGAGGGACTATAGCGATCGTTGACTTCATATTAGTTTGTTCTTTGACCACAAATATTTCCATATTATCTATTGTTGAAACAAGGAAACTGAAAACATCGATTTTTATACAAAAAAAAGTACTATATTTGTCTTGATATGATTGTACAAGGGATTGGAGGTCTTATTGCCGGCTTCTCTATTCTCAATGTTATATATGTTGGCATATCCAAAGTATTTGATCGTATATGGTCTTTTTTGAATCATATATTTTGTTATGCATTCGTCGATGGTGGATTAATGCTAGCATTAATTCGAATGTTTGGTTTAGCGTTTTATGCTAGGTAAATTTATGGCAATGTTAGATATGGTGGCATATCAAAAGTTTGGCTTTCCAAAAAATTCTGTGGTGTTCGAACTATTGTTACAAAAAATATAATTTTTCTTTTTGGGATATGTCAGAGTCCCGCCACATTGAATTTTTTTCTTAAATGTTTATAGTGAATTTCTGACAGACTTAAATGTTTACCTAACAAGCTTGGTAGTGTTGAATGGTTACTTAATAGGCTTGTTACAAGACATTTTCTTCTGTTTTTAGATTTTTTATGCTCCAGCAGCGTTGCTGGTTCGGTGGTCCATGCTTGCTTTTTGCATGCCACTGATTTCTTATTTGCATGTTGTCATTGTTCTTGCTTGCCTATTTGTGTTGTTGCGGTTTGGACATTTGGGTTTCCGTAATCACGATTGGAAAAACATCATTTCTTGGGGGGTGGTTGTTGCTTTCTTCTTTTTTCATTGTATGTTGTTTATTGTTGCTTGATTCGACTTTGCAGGGTACCGGTCCTGCGCCTACAGTTGGGTCTTTTAGTGCTTCTTAGCTGGGTTCTTGTTTGGTGCTTTTTCTTGTTTTGCTAGGGTTTTCAAATGTTGGGATGCTGCATCTGCGGTTGGATCTTTGGTCGCATTTTGTTTTGCACTGCAGTTTGCATAGAATACTATTAAGATAAAATAACAGACTAAAGAATTGCAGGCGGTGTAAATTGCATATGTTACGTGTTGAAGCAAAGTTTCTTGGCCTCAAAATATATTTGATGGATGCCGATGCTTTTTACATGGATTTTGTGTTACTATGGTTTTATAGTTATGACAATGGATTTTGTTGTGTGGGAGATATAGTTGTTCTCTCCCTTTTAGTTTCCTATTGTAAACTGCGTTTGACTCTAGTTTTTCACGTTTATGTGGTCATTCTGAGCGACCGTCGTTTGGTTCCAAAGTTGGCCACTTTTATGGATGCGGCTTCGCGAATAGGTTCTATCGGACTATGACAGGTCGTGTGTGGTGTATACATTAGCTTTCCGAAATTATTTTTCTTTAAAAGAATCCTGGGCAACAGAGAATGAAATTTATGAAATTATAGGTTTCCTGGACCGCAAAGCCGTCATCCCATACTTAGCCAATTTTTGCATCGCGGGTTGACGGGGTAGGTAGCTGAAAATTGACAATCGGAGACTTTCGCGATATACAAATTGAAAATCGGTCAGCAACGAGAGTTTCGCAATCATTCTGACTGACCACAGTTGGTTTCTATACTTAGCCAGTATTATGGATGCGCCTTTGTGGATAGGCTGTATCGAACAATGGTGTATACATTAGCATTTCCGAATTAGTTTTCTTTAACAATAGGCCTCCTAGACATAAAACATTGAAATTTATCAAATTATAGGTTTCCTAGACAACATAGATTAAACATAGGAAATATGTAATTTTATAGAGTAGATATATATAGCCTGCACGAGCTGTCATCCCATACTTAATCAGTTTTTGCATCGCGTGTTGTTAGGGTAGGTGGCTGAAAATTGACAATCAAAAACTCTGGCGATATAGAAATTGACAATTGGACTTGCGAACTATTTGAATTTGAAGGCCGTCATGTCCAAAAAAGTTAACATTGTCGAAATAGTTTACTTTACGTGTGTTTTACATACCCTGGTGGACAAAAAACACAAAAAAAGATAGTGAGCATTTTTTGGATTGTGGGTTATTGGGATGGTGGTCTCGAGGTTCGGTCCCTGCTATTCTGTGTGCTACAAATAGCATGGATAGTTCCACGATATACAAAATGAAAATCGGGCTTGCGCACTCTTTGAATTTCAAGGGCTCCTGCAAAACAACTATCATTCTCAAATTACTTTTCTTTGCATACATTTTACATACACTCGTTAACAAAAATAGAACAATAGTAGTAACATATGTTACATAGGGCTCCATCCCCGCTACCTTCTGTGCTTCCCGATACACATTAAATATGCTTTGAAAAGTTAGAACCGAGCAGACAGGTTCGAAAATATGGGCTTTAATAACTGGAAAGCTCGAGGACATCTCCAATTAAAATGAATAGACAACCAAATATTATGGGATTTGGTAATTTGTTTTTGCCTGCATTTTAAATTTGTGAAATTATTATTATTTTTTTTTTCGTTGTGCAGTTTTAGTTTTGTTCAAACCTTCACCATAGTTCAGGAACGTGTCGGCGACAAAGACCTTTATGTCATGTCCCTCTTTAATATTGTGCATTTTAAAATGATGGGATTTAATAACTGGAGGATATCTCCCATTAAAATGAATAGACAAATGAATATTATGGGATCTAGTAATTTCTTTTTGCCTCTATTTTGAATTTGCGAAATACTTTTTATTTTATTTTTTTCTTGTGCAGTTTTAGTTTTCTTAAAAGCTTCGACAAATTTCATGAATGTGTCACCCAAAAAGGCCTTGACGTCATGTCCCTCTTTAATATTGTGCATATCTTAGATGTCAGATTTCAGAATCTGCACGTATATAGGAATTTTAATACGTGATGATAGTGACTATTGAGCGTACATATTCAAAAAGATTCGCATTAATAAGTGAAAATATCGAGAACATCTGTCATTAAAACGAATCAACACAAAATATACGACAAACCATCCATCCTTGATTTTAAATATTTATTGTCATTTCTCTCTATGATCAAAGAGTTGTTCTTTAAGGTGCCTTTGTTCTAATGTTCCTGGTCATGCACATGTAAGACAACTTAGAGATGCGATTGGCGAGCAGATGAAAGAATAGAGCCTGGTTTTATGTGACGTGAGATTTGAGTAAAAACAAAACTTTGTTATACAAAGAGAAACTCAAAGAGGACGAAAAAAACAAAACAAGTATGTTCTCGTTGGTGTTCTCCCTATGTTCGATGCTTTGGTTCGTTGAAAATGATGGCTGGAGATTTGTTGGTTGAACTTATTTGTTTTATTGTAGGGAATTGTAATGGATTTTCAGGTTGGGTGCAAAATAGTTCTTGGTTTAAGTATATAGCTTCTTCCAACAAAACAGATTTGGCAAGTGTATCGAGTTGTACAGATTGCACAAGTATTTGTCTACCTCAGAGGCGGGTAGCAGAAACTGTATGGGTGGATAAAATGACATATTATCACTGTAAAAATTTCTATTTCATAGTATGATGACCTACATGTGGGTCTGGTAGCCGACTTGACAGAAAGCTATGTTCTTTGTGAAATTTTGTTTGGTTTCCTCTGGATGTAGTTGCAGACTCTACAGATTTGGTGTCACCTATGAACATTCTAGACCTTTCTGTGGGCTGCCATATCTCCATGGCTATGAAGAAATATATATTCTCATGCCATCTGCATCATTTGATACACTTGCTAGACCTATTCTGGTGCATTCTGCAACATTTGATGCACTTCCCACGCCTCTACTTCCCGAATAAGTTATGTACCTCAACAAAGTTGCTTTTTTCATCTGGGTTGGACGTTCCTTCCAATTTACTATAATAAAGAAAAGAAGTTCCACATGCAAATCCTCAGGCAGGCTTCTCAACCAAACAGATGATCGAATATAGGGAGAATACCAGTCACTACGTACTTGAATTATTGTTCATTGCTTTAGTTGTTGTGACATATGCCGACTCCTTCCACTTTGAAATCGGCCTGAATGGAATTTGTAAGTTGTCTCGGATGTCAAGGGTCAAGAACATTGCAAGAAAAGCACCTTAAACCCCAACTTTTCGACAGTAGAGAGAAATTAATACTTGACAAAGAATCGAATGTTGAATAAACAGGTATTGTAAGTAGGCCATATCCGGAAGAGAGAAGATATTCAAAAAAGTGGGATAGATGTACTTGGCAGCACCGATTAAGTACAAAAGTGCGAAGAAGCTTCATCAATGTACATATTTTAAATTGGTCAACGACATGAAAAATCGCAATCGTTGTGGAAAATAGCCTCGACTGTATTTTGTAACCCACCTTATTTTAATATAGAATAATTTTGGTTTAGTTTTTAATAGTATTTTCTAATTTCTGGTATTTGTTTAAATTGTATTTTCTACCTTCTTCCCCTGTGTGGTTAAACATGAAACACAAGGTTTTGTTTATGCTGCCCAGTACTTCATTCTAATTAAAACCTGGTTTGTTCTTTGTTTACATTTTACATGTAAAAATAATTTTTCATAGGCCATACTTATGTGGCGGTGGCCCTGTATTTAAAGAAAGAAATTGGAGGACCCGTGCTGCTCCCATTCTTTGGGTTCTGTGAATATAATTTATAATGAGTAACGACAAGGCGATTGAAATGTTGATGCAATGTTCCTGTGAAGTTTGTTGGATATATTGCAGCTTCTTCTATTTGATAATATCGGTGCATATACACTAATATCAGTAGTATTGGAATAAATACAAAAAAACTTCCTCTTCGTCGAAGCTTAGGAAATTATGTTTGGGTTTGTGGTATTAAACAACTATGTCCATTGTTCCCTCATATACATCTTCTAGCCTAAGAACTTTCGTAATCTGCAATTTATGCTTTAATTACTTAAAAGTCACACCAAATTTTGATTGCATTTAATTTAATTTAGATATTGATGTTTATGGAGAGACGATGTTTGCTGATCTCATTGCAATGAATACAAGATGAATAGATGATAAGGATTTTATGTCATTGAGAGCACAATGCAAATTCATGTTTCTTGTTGCGCTATGTACATGTTGCAATCCAAATTTTTGAGGTTCCAGCGAAATTTGCAAGCCGAGAAGCATCTTGCAGATTGGAAGATCATTTGCATTTGAAACAACCAATCCATTAATATATATTATAATGAATACTATTCAGATAAATATGAAAACTTTGTTCATTGATAGATGCTAATATGAAAAATATTGAAATAGATATCATAACTTTGTCTTGGCCAATACTTGCCCAGTTATCTGGGCAACAGGCCCTGGGTTCACGGTACCCAGCACCTATGCCCCCTATTTCGTCATCTACATGTTGCAGCGAAACAACATCGGTGATTTGTTCCTTTCCATACTTGGCCAAATTTATGCCCACCATTGCGGGGCCGATGCTTGCAAACCCAGCTGCTTATCGTTCCTCAATATACATCTTGCACTAAAAAGATCCATGATCTACAATTTCACTGTGGGTTCCTCATACACATTGTCTTCGTTCAAAGTATCTGTTGCATCTTTCCATCCCTAGCAACTTCGCATCCTTCCTGATATACATCAACAATTCTCTTACTAGTGACAAGTGGACAAGGTGGTATGAAAGATACCTCCGTCATCTGCAATTCATGCTTTAACATCTTCATATATATCCCTGCACGATGGATCCGATCGAGTGTTGTTCCTTACCATACTTATCCAATTTTATGGCTGCCACTGCAGGGTCGCCGCTTGTGAACCCTGATGTTCTTCTGCGAGATACTTAGTTCTTTTTCCCTTCTCTTGTTCCTGTATATTATCTACAATTCCAATGCCAACAGCTCCATCCTTTTTCCCTTATTTTCTTCCCATGTATTATGGGACTATAAAATATGGACATGATATTCTATAATGCACGCACAAATTCTGCATTCAATACCTAGCGAAATTTTCTATCGTGGGTTCTCAGGCATGCAGATGAGCTCAGAAATGGGGCTCCATTGTTCTGTAGCCTACAAATAGCACCCAAAATTCCGCGATATACAAATTGACAAGCAAATCTGTGGACTGGCTAAGTCAACATTGCAGTTCTATTGTTCCATGTCCTCCAAACAACACTCCCAGTTTCGCGATGTAGAAATTGACACACAGAATGCAGAAATGGCAGAGTGAAAATTGCCATTGTTTACGGATGCCAATCCCTGTGAAGTATCTAATAGTATCTAAAAAATTATTTAGAATACTAATTTAGCACTTATTAGTGACAACTGGACACAGAGGTATGAAACATTTGGAATTGCAGTCTCCGCAATATACAAATTGACTACCAGACATCGTCCGCTCTTCCATCTTACAGATCATGCATTCAAATGTTTGGAGCAATAAAATTAGAAGGTTTGGGCCTCGCCTCCTCTGCGGATACCTTCTTAGCCTATTTTGGATCCTCCTTTTGGTGGGTTCATGAAATATGCAGCTCTAGTGTTGGCGAGTTGGCATATATTTATTTCCATATATACAATCAGACGACAAATCTGAGCGACCGCTATTGCTTTCGATACTTGGCCAATTTTATGTCCATAGTTGCCGCGTTGGGACCAATTTAAGTTCCATCTATATCCTCGCATGGAGAATTGAATCGACATCTTTTCCTTTTCATACCTACCGACATTTATGATCATGGGTTCTCAGGTAGGTGGGCTCAAAATTAGCCCTCCATTGTTGTGTGTGTTACAAATAGCACCCAAAATTCCACGATATACAAATTGAGAAGTGGAGCTGTGGACTGCCTGACTCGACATTCAAATTCTATTGTTTTGTGTCCTCCATATAGTCCTTAAAGTTCTACGATATGAAAATTCACACACAGAATGCAAGGTTGGCGGGATGGAGATTGCCATTGTTTACGGATACTAATCCCTATGGATTATTTAATAGAATCTAAAATATTATTTTCAATACTAAGTTACCTCTTAGTACTGACAACTGGACATAGGTGCGGGTCCGACATCATTCACTCTTTCGACATCATCTGCTCTTCCATGTTGCAAATTATGCAATCAAATTATTTACTCTGGTCCTCCACAATATACAAATTGACTACCAGGTTCACGTATTGTATTCAAAATTTCCATGATCCACAATTCCACCACCGACTCCTTTCTCCTTTTCCCTTTTCTTCTTCCCTTGTATTATGGCTCTCATTATATCCATGTATATAATCACACCGTAGGCAATTTTATGTCCACGGTTGTTGGGTTGGCAATCTACAATTCTATCGCGTGCTCCTCGAACTCACAAGCTTCACTGTACCACGGTTGACAAATGTGCTTCCTAATATACATTTCCTATGCTCTTACTAATGACTCTTACAAGTGACAGTTGCACACAACAATACAAAACTATTCGCATCCAGCCATTCACAACATATAAATTGAGTATCGGGTTCCGACATCGTCCCCTCTTCCATGTTACAGATTTTGCATTCAAATGTTCTGAATAATACAATTTGACCATCCGGACCTCTGACCTATTTTGGATCCTCTTGTTCACGGATTCACGAAATCTCAAATTCTTAGTCAGTGTTTCAGGTTAGCACATTCAAATTCTATTGCTTCTTCTTCCCTGATATGCACATTGCACTCAAAATTTCCATGATTTACATTTCCACCATAGACTTGTTGGTCCTTTTTCCCTTTTCTTCTTCCCTTGTATTATCGCTTTGTGGTTATATACATAGTCGCCTTTCTATAAACATGGGTTCCAGCATTGGTCGGTTGAGATATCTTTATCTCCATCTATATAATCACATGACTCCTCCAACTGACCGTTATTTCTCTCCATACTTAGCCAATCATATCGCCATGGTTGGCGGGTTACGCGTATTGCAATCAAAAAGTTTCGAGACATACAATTTGACCCTGGCTCCCTCACCTTCAACAGTTGTACCTTGCAACCCTATTTTGTAGCGGGTTTTTTCCCCTGCCCACAACCTTCGTACTTTCTTTCTATGCAATTAGAAACCTTTGATGCTAACAGGTCACCATGCAGGAACCGTCAACATTGTCATTAATGGGCGAAAAACTCGAGGAGATATCCCTTTATTACGCATTAAACCAAGATGTGCAGAAACTTATTTTGTCCCTTCCGATTGTTCATCTCCAACACGCGTCATTGTGTTGGGCCGCTCAAGAAATCTGCAATGCTTAATCGCTCATTGCAATATCCGCCATGTTCACATTTTTATATATGCAATTAGTAGTGTTTAATGTTAACAACGCATCATGCAACAACCATCCATATTGTCATTAATCAACGAAAGTCACGAGGACATCTCCCATTCACACGATTTCAACCAAAATTTGCATGGGGTTATATTATCCCTTCAAACCTTTCATTTCATTCATCGTCTAGAACAAATAAATGTCTTTGTAGACCTGTGGCAGTGGGATGACAACAATTTTACTATTACTTTTACTATTCATACTTTCACATACTTTTACTATTCATCTCGTCCCGCCCAGAACAAAGTGATTTGGACCTCCGGAATTGCTTGTGCAGGCTATGTTCCTGAGGTTTTTGACTGTAAGGTGGTGGTCTCAAAGAATTATTCCACTGCGTGACCATTCTCATTTTTCTTTTTCACCTCAGCTCTTCCGCGAGATGTTGAAATTGCCGAAACCAAAATTAACGTTCAGAGGACAAGACTGCAAGAAGTTTCTAGAAAAAGATCATAAAGGGTTGGACATCTCAGACAACCTCCTCGAAGACACGACAACAGTTCCTGAAGATATCACAAAGATCCAGGTAAGTTCCTTTAGAAATCCATTCAGGAGAATTGCTTGGTTGTTTACAAGAATAATGGGACAGGCATCCACATCAAGCATTTCCCATATAATTATTTATATTTTATATTTCAAATTCAAGGAACAATACATTTTCAATTGGGGAAAGCTAATCTCCATTGAACTCTATTCCCAGTTGTCAGGATTCAAAGAATCAAATAAATTTTATGTCATCCTACTTGATTTTCGCAATTGTGTATTGCTACCCGTTTCCAAAACTTTCTCTTTCCAATAAAATAAAATGTGGATTCAACCCAGTAACATTTTGGCATGATGCACTGTGGAAACACAAGGCCTCCCATTGTTTTTATGAATTTTTTAATGGATTTATCTTAGTTTTCAAAGATTTACTGTTAGGGAAGGATGCTCCGCAGATGTCTGGACACACAAGCAAGTTTTTGAACAAGAAGGGAACACTTGAGAAAAAGGAAAATCACAGTCTCATCATGGTCTTTGGCTCTAAGTAAAATCCTGCCTCCCTTCCATGAAACATCACGGACAATATGTTTGTTGCAGAAATAGCAAGGCAATACAACCACTGGTTTCATTTTTTCCATGACAAGAAAAAAAACCAGTTCATTTCTCTTCCCTGGAAAGTTGAAGACTTCGTGTGCAGAAACATCAACAAGATTGACGACTTTTCCACCCATTTCAAGAAATTGAACTTAACGTACTCTAAAAGGCTAAAAGGGTTCGACCCCAGTGGAATTTTTGGAGAACATTTACTAGGTGTTGACTTTAACAGCTCTTTTATCCATAGACACCTGACCCAAGACAAGGACAGTGTTGACAATAATCCTGCTTCTTCCCATTGTGACGAAGACATTGCAAAGCATAATTGAATTGTATAGACAACATGGTAAAGTATCTGGTGATAAGAGTACCCAGCCTCCCGCCAGCACTCCCAAGAGCACGACACCACGGAGTGTCACTTCGACGGTCCATCCCAGTAAGAAATAAACCCAGAAATCTTCAAACGGAGGAGGATATAAGAACCCTCCTCGAATAAATATGGATAGTTCTCACAAATTTCCATTGACGAAGAAGAGAAAAAACAATGTAGGCCACGCGGAGGAATACGAAATTTAAAGTGGAAAACTGCAAATTGAAATTGAAGCCAAGCAGATGCAAAAAATTAGGTCGTCCGCAGTGGACATATCTGACACTGAATTTTTTGAGATAGATGAATCCTTCATAATCCAGAGTGCTATTTTTGACAGCCAATCTAAAAGTATGGTCATTGAAAAGAGAGATGTAACAAACAGGAAAGGCAAATACCGAATAGAGATTGACTTTAGCCAAATGACCCTATCCAAAATATACTTGTTTCACCGGGTAACCAGTGATGTTCTTCACAATTACATTGGAGGAATGGAGATGGATTATGCCAATTTGAAACACCACCTCAACGAATTTGAATAGCCTTTCATTGCAACACCATAATTTGCAAGTCCTTTGGAAAAAATCGTGCCTTCTACCACTGCAGTGAAGATGAAAGTATCCTCTACCCTCCTTGCATGCTCTAGAGCCCTTGTAGAGAACAACTTCAAAAAAATAATGCAACTACTTATTGAAGCCTGGGAAACATCGCAAAATTTAGTTTCCTTCCCTTCGGAAAGATGGCCAATGATTTGCTTGAACATTTGGAGGAGAATTTAAAAAAAGAAAACTTTTCTGTCATCAGGTGTTGGACCCTTTTGCCAACTATACCCTGACCACATCGGAACTAAAAAGAAGACAGGAGAAATTCCCCTTCCCAAAGCGCACCAAAAAATTAAAAGCATGCTGGCAAAAAAAAATTGAGAACCTGCACGTCATTATCAAATCATGTAAACAAGTCATATCAGAAAAGGAAAATTTATTCACAAGCTTGCTCCAAATGGACATAGCCGGAACTACCAACAAGGTTCAAGATCAAAACTTAATTCAAAAATCCTTGTCAGTCACCAAAGAATCGTTCCAGGAACAAGTTGATATTTTAAAGGGGTTGTCTTTCGAAAAGTTTTACGACATACTTGAACATCGTCTAAATGAGCATGAGCATTGGGTACTGGACTATGCCTCACACAATGAAGAAATTTAACAGAGTCTGCACAATATTTCAATGGATCTAAGGAAATTAGAAAACGACATTTACAACATAGAGATCTAGGATGAAATCAACACAGCCCCCATGAAAAGATACATCGAAGAATGGTTCCAACTGATGTACTTGGCAGGACTGATTAAGTACAAAACTGTGAAGAAGCTTCAACAATGTACACATTTTAAATTGGTCGACGATAGGAAAAATCACAATCATTGTGGAAAATAGTCTCGACTGTATTTTGTAACCCACCTTATTTTAATATAGAATAATTTTGGTTTATTTTTTAACAGTATTTTCCAATTTCTGGTATTTGTTTTAATTGTATTTTCTACCTTCTTCCCTTGTGTGGTTAAACGTGAAACACAAGGTTTTGTTTCTGCTTCCCAATACTTCAATCTAAATAAAACCTAGCCTGTTCTTTGTTTAAATTTTACATGTAAGATTAATTTTTCATACGCCATACTTATGTGGCGGCAACCCTGTATTTAAAGAAAGAAATTGGAGGACCCGTGTTTCTCCCATTCTTTGGGTTCCGTGAATAGAATTAATAATGAGTAACGACACGCCAGATGAACTGTTGACACAATGTTTCTGTGAAGTTTGTTGGATATATTGCAACTTCTTATATTTGATAATATCCGTGCATATACACTAATATCAGTAGTATTGGAATAAATACAAAAAAACTTCCTCTTCGGCAAATCTTAGGCAATTATGTTTGGGTTTGTGGTATTAAACAACTATGTCCATTGTTCTATCATATACATTTTCCACCCTAAGAACTTCCGTAATCTACAATTTATTCTTTAATTACTTAAAAGTCACACCAAATTTTGATTGCATTTAATTTAATTTAGATATCGATGTTTATGGAGAGCCGACGTTTTTTGATCTCATTGCAACGAATACAAGATGAATAGATGATAAGGAGTTTATTTCATTGAGACCACAATGTAAATTCATGTTTCTCGTTGCGCTATGTACATGTTGCAGTCAAAATTTTTGAGGTTCCAGCGAAATTTGCAAGCCGAGAAGCATCTTGCAGATTGGAAGATCATTTGCATTTGAAACAACCAATCCATTAATATATATTACTATGAACACTATTCAGATAAATATGAAAACTTTGTTCATTGATAGATGCTAGTATGAAAAATATTGAAATAGATATCATAACTTTGTCTTGGCCAACACTTTTCCAGTTATCTGAGCACCAAGCCTTGGGTTCCTGGTACCGAGCACCTATGTCCCCTGTTTCATCATATACATCTTCCAGTGAAACAATGTCAGTGATTTGTTCCTTTCCATACTTGGCCAATTTTATGCCCGTCGCTGCGGGGCCAACGCTTGCGAACCCAGCTTCTTATCATTCCGCAGTATACATCTTGCACTAAAAAGATCCGTGATCTACAATTTCACCACGAGTTCCTCGTTCACATTGACTTCATTCAAAGTATTTATTGTTGCTTTCCATCCCTAGAAACTTCACATCCTTCCTGATATACATCAACAATGCTCTTACTAGTGACAAGTGGACAAAGTGGTACGAAAGATACCTCCATCATCTGCAATTCATGCTTTAACATCTTCATCTATATCCTCGCACGATGGATCCGACCGAGGACTATTCCTTTCCATACTTATCCAATTTTATGTCCGCTGCTACGGGGTCGTCTCTTGCGAACCCTGATGTTCTTCTGCGCGATATTTAGTTATTTTTCCCCTCTCTTGTTCCCATATATTATCTACAATTCCATTATCAACACCTCCGTCCTTTTTCCCTTATTTTCTTCCCATGTATTATGGGACTGTAAAATATGGACATGATATTCTATAAATCACACACAAATTTTGCATTCCATACATAGCGACATTTTTTATCGCGGGTTCTCAAGTGCACAGGCGAGCTAAAAAATGGGGCTCCATTATTCCGTAGCCTCCAAATAGCACCCAAAATTCTATACAAATTTACAAGCGAATCTGCAGATTGGCTGAGTCAACATTGCACTTCTATTGTTCTATGTCCTCCAAACAACACTCCCAGCTCTGCGATATAGAAATTGACACACAGAATGCATAAATGGCAGAGTGCAGATTGCCATTGTTTATGGATGCCAATCCCTGTGAAATATCTAACAGTATCTAAAAATTTATTTAGAATACTAAATTAGCACTTATTAGTGACAACTGGACACAGAGGTACAAAAAAGTTGGAATTGCAGTCTCCACCATATACAAATTGACTGTCGGACATCGTCCTCTCTTCCGTCTTACAGATTATGAATTCAAATGTTCAGAGCAATACAATTAGAAGGTCCGGGCCTCACCTCCTCTACAGATACCTTCTCATCTTGTTTTGGATCCTCCTTTTGGCGGGTTCACGAAACATGTAGCTCCAGCGTTGGCGGGTTGGCATATCTTTATTTCCATCTATACAATCAGATGACAAATCCGACCAACCGTTGTTGGTTTCAATACTTGGCCAATTTTATGTCAACAGTTGTTGCGTTGGAACCAATTTCAGTTCCATCTATATCCTCGCATGGAAAATTGAACAGGAAGCTGTTCCTTTTCATACCTACTGACATTTCTGATCACAAGTTCTTGGGCGGGAAAGCTCAAAATTGGCCCTCCATTGTTGCGTGTGTTACAAATAGTACCCAAAATTCCACGATATACAAATTTAGAAGTGGAGTTGCATACTGGTTGACTCGACATTACACTTCTATTGTTCCATGTCCTCCAAATAGTCCTTCAAGTTCAACGATATACAAATTCACACATGGAATGCAAGGTTGGCGGGGTGGATATTGCCATTTTTTACGTATACTAATCCCTATTAAGTATTTAACAGAATCTAAAATATTATTTTCAATACTAAATTACCTCTTAGTATTGACAACTTGACACAGGTGTGGGTCCGACATCATCCTCTCTTCTGTGTTACAAATTATTGATTCAAATTATTTACTCTAGTCCTCTACAATGTACAAATTGACTACTGGGTTCACATCTTGTATTCAAAATTTCCTTGATCTACAATTCCATCGCCGAATCCTTTCTCCTTTCTCCCTTTTCTTCTTCCCCTGTATTATGGCTCTCATTATCTCCATGTATATAATCACACCTTAGGAAATTTTATGTCCACGGTTGTTGGGTTGGCAATCTACAATTCTATCGCATGCTCCTCGAACTCGCAAGCTTCACTGTACCAAGGTTGACAAATGTGCTTCCTAATATACATTTTCTATGCTCTTACTAATGACTCTTACAAGTGACAGTTGCACACATCAATACGAAACAATTCACATCCTCCCATTCACAACATAGAAATTGAGTACCAGGTTTCGACATCATCCCCTCTTCTGTGTTATAGATTGTGCATTCAAATGTTCCAAATAATACAATTTGACCATCCAGACCTCTGAACCTATTTTGGATCCTCCTATTCACGGATTGACGAAATCCCAAATTCTTAGTTAGTGTTTCAAGTTAGTGCATTCAAAGTCTGCTGCTTCTTCTTCCGTGATATCCATATTGCACTCAAAATTTTCGTGATTTACATTTCCACCGTAGAATCGTTGGTCCTTTTTCCCTTTTCTTCTTCCCTTGTATTATCGCTTTGTGGTTATATACATAGTTGCCTTTCTATAAACACAGGTTCTAGTGTTGGCGTGTTGAGATATCTTTATATCCATCTATATAATCACACGACTCCTCCGACCGACCGTTATTTCTCTCCATACTTATCCAATCTTATTTCCACGGTTGGTGGGTTAGGCGTATTGCAATAAACATATTCAGAGACATACAATTTGACCCTGGTACCCTCACCTTCAACAGTTGTACCCTGCAACCCTATTTTGTAGCAATTTTTTTCCCCTACCCGCGACCTCCATACTTTCTTACTATGCAATTAGAAACCTTTGATGCTAACAGGTCACCATGCAGGAACCGTCAACATTGTCGTTAATGGGCGAAAAACTCAAGGAGATATCCCATTATTATGCATTAAACCAATATGTGCGGAAACTTATTTTGTCCCTTCTGATTGTTCATCTCCAACACTCATCGTCGTGTTGGGCCGCTCAAGAAATATGCAATGCTTAATCGCTCATTGCAATATCCACCATGTTTTCATTTCTATATAAGGAATTAGTAGTGTTTAATGTTAACAACGCATCATGCAACAACTGTCCAGATTGTCATTAATCAACAAAAGTCTCGAGGACATCTCCCATTGACACACTTTCGACCAAAACTTGCACAGGGTTATATTAGCCCTTCCAACTTTCCTTTCATTCATCGTCTGGAACAAATAAATTTCTTTGTAGACCTATGCCAGTAGGTCGGCAACAGTTTTGTGGAAATACAGTAAATATGTTCGCAGAAGAGGACCAAAGGTTCCAGTGGTCCAGGGCATACTTTTACTATTCATCTTGTTTCGCCGAGAATGAAGTGATTTGGACCTCTGAAATCGCTCGTGTAGGCTGCGTCCCTGAGGTTTTTGACTGTAAGGAGGTGGTCTCTTGGTGCACCGAAAAATATATCCCAGGCCAAAGAATTTTTCCACTGCACGACCATTCTAATGTTTCTTTGTCACCTCAGCTCTTCTGCGAGATGTTGAAATTGCTGAAACCAACATTAAAGTTCAGAGGACAAGACTGTAACCAATTTCTAGAAAAACTTAATAATGGGTTGGACATCTTAGCCGACTTCCTCGAAGACCCGACAAAATTTCCCGAAGATATCACAAAGCTCCAGGTAAGTTCCTTTAGAAATCCATTCAGGGAAATTTCTTGGTTGTTTACAAGAATAATAGGACAGGCATCCACAGCAAGCATTTCCCATATAATTATTTATATTTCATTTTTCACAGTCAAGGAACAATACATTTTCAATTGGGGAAAGCTAATATCCATTGAACTCTATTCCCAATTGTCAGGATTCAAAGAATCGAATAAATTTTATATGTCATCCTACTTGATTTTCACAATTGTGTATTGTTGCCCGTTTCCAAAACTTTCTCTTTCCAATAAAATAAATTGTTGGATTCGACCCAGTAACATTATGGTACGATGCCCTGTGGAGACAAAAGGCCTCCCATTGTTTTTATGAAGTTTTTAATGTCTTTGTCTCAGTTTTCAAAGATTTACTGTTAGTCAAGGATGCTCTGTGGATGTCTGGCCACACAAGAAAGTTTTTGAACAAGATGGGTGCACTTGAGAAAAAGGAAAATCACAGTCTCCTCATGGTCTTTGGCTCTAAGGAAAATTATGCCTTCCTTCCATGCCACATCACGGACAAGATGTTTGTTGTAGAAATAGCAAGACAATACAACCATTGTTTGCATTTTTTCCATGACAAGAAAAAAAAACTAGTTCATTCCTCTGCCCTGGAAAGTCGAAGAATTCATGTGAAGAAACATCAACAAGATTGACGAGTTTGCCACCCATTTCAAGAAATTGAACCTAACGTACACTGAAAGGCTAAAAGGGTTCGACCCCAATGGAATTTTTGGAGAACATTTACTGGGTGTTGGCTTTAACACCTCCTTTATCCATAGACACCTGACCCAAGACAGGGACAATGTTGACAACAATCCTGCTTCTGCCCACTGCGACGCAGAGACATTGAAAACTGCAACTGAATTGTACATGCAACATGGTAAAGTATCCGGTTAGAAGAGTACCTAGCCCCCCACCAACACTCCCAAGAGCACGACACCACAGAGCATCGCTTCGATGGTCCATCCCAGTAAGAAAGAAACCCATAAATATTCAAATGGAGGAGGAGATAAGAACCCTCCTCGCATAAATATTGATAGTTCTTAGAAAGTTCCACTGACGAAGAAGAGAAAAAGCAATGCAGGCCACGCGGAGGAACCCAAAATTGACAGTAGAAAACTGCAAATTGAAATTGAAGCTGAGAAGATGCAAAAAATTGGGTCGTCCACGATGGACATATCTGACACCGAATTTTTTGACATAGATGAATCCTTCATAATCTATAGCGCTACTTTTGACAGCCAATCTAAAAGTATGGTCATTTAAAAGAGAGATGTAACAAACATGAAATGAAAATATCTAACATAGATTGACTTTATCCAAATGACCCCGTCCAAAATCTGCTCGTTTCACTAGGTAACCAGTGACGTTATTTGCGATTCCATTAGAGGAATGGAGACAGATTATGCCAATCTGAAACACCGCCTTAACGAATTTGAAAAAGCTTTCATTGCAACACCAGAATTTACTATTCCTTTGGCAAAAATCGTTCCTTCTACCACTGCAGTGAAGATGAAAGTATCCTTTACCCTCCTTGTCTTAAGAACCAAATATCAATATAGCATAGAAAAACCTCATAAAAAGTACTCAACGCCTTGAAAAAGAGATAATTTCAGATAATAAGCCTCCTCGAGGGGGCAACCTCCTTTTACCCCACTCAAATGTTTAAGTACAAGATGATTCAAAATGAAAATGTCTCCTTGGTATATATAGGAGACTAGGAGGTATAATTACAACTAATGGCCTAAAGCCAACATAAATAAAATAACATTACTAATATAATATGCCCCAATTAAGGGGTAATGAGCCAATGTTAGGGCTTAAAATGCCCCTTCCCTTGAGACAAGTGTTGTCCACAATGCTTGAGTAACTTTGGATGCTTCTATATAAAAGGCTCATCTTCCCAAGTGGAATCTTCAGCCGACAATTTTCTCCATTTAATGATATACTCTAAAATGGATCTATTCCTCAGCTGGCGAATTCTTGTGTCAGTGATGGCTTCAGGCTCCAATATGATTTTTCCTTCCTCATCAAGTTCTGGAAATATAGTTTGAATTGGGATCTTGTCCTCTATAACCTTTTTTAAGCATGAAACATGGAAAATTGGGTGTACTCGTGAAGATGTAGGTAGCTCCAATTTGTATGCCATAGTACCAATATTTTGCAACACCTTATAAGGGCCATAGTACTTTGGTGATAATTCTTCTTGGCTTGTTTGAGGGACATCTGTTTGTATGGTTGTAGTCTTAAAAACACCAAATACCCTATTTCAAAAATTCTTTCACTACGATGTTGATTTGCTTGTTGTTTCATGTGATTCTGTGCCATGGTCAGGTTGTCCTTTAAGATTTGGAGAACTTGTTCTTGATTCTCGATGTGATATTCCACTGCTTGAACCTTATATTTTTCTTTTAGAGAAGAAGTGATGGAAGGAGGGTGGTATCCATAAAGTGCCATTAATGGTTTCATTTTTGTTGCAGTATGAAAGGAAGTGTTATACCACCATTCTGCCAAGGGTAACCATTTTAACCATTGCGTTTGTTTATCAAAGACAAAGCAACAAAGGTAGCCTTATAGATATTTGTTTACTATCTCAGTTTGTCCATCAAATTGAGGATGATAGGATGAGCTATGAGTCAATTGAGTACCCAAACAAGAAAATAATTATGTCAAAAAATGTCCAATGAATATGGGATCTCTGTCACTTACAATAATCTTTGGGCTACCATGTAGCTTTTGATCTGTCTCCATGAATGTGGTGGAAACTGTACTAGCTTTGAAGGGATGAGAGAGTGCACAAAAGTGTGTGTACTTGGTTAGTCTATCAACAATCACCATGATTACACTCTTTCCTTCATACTTTGGTAACCCTATGATGAAATCCATGGAAACCTCCTCCCAACATTGACTTGGGATGGATAATGGTTGTAAAAGACCTGGGGTATTAATTGTTTCCACCTTATTTTGTTGGCAAACCAAACATTCTACCACAAACCTTTGAACATAAGTTTTAAGGCCATCCCAAAAAAAATCCTTCTTGACTCTATGGTAGGTTTTCAAAAATCCCGAGTTCCCTCCTACTAGAGAGGTGTGCAATTCCAATAGTACCTTTTGTTTAAGTTGGGAGGTCTTACATAAATATAAGCGATCTTTGTACCATAGTGAATCATTTTTCCATGTAAATGTATCTGATGCACTGGAATCCTGCTGCAACCTTTGAATGAGAGTCCACACTTTTTCGTCATTCTTCCATTCATCCCTTTCTTATATTGTCCAATCAGGTTGGATGATCGAGATAGCATAGAGAAAGGCCTCAACATCTTTATCCTTTCTTGAGAGTGCATCTGCCACAACATTTTCTTTCCCCTTTTTATAGAGGATTTTAAAATCATAACCTAATATCTTGTTTACCCATTTTTGTTGTTCTTCTGAAGATAGTCTTTGTTCCAAGAAGTATTTAATACTATCATGATCTATTTTGACCTTGAAGTGCCTACCTATTAGTTAAGGGCGCCATTTCTTCAATGCATGTAGTATTTCCATCATTTCCTTCTCATAAATGGGTTTGTGTAAGTCATTTCCCTTGAGTGGTCGACTTTCAAAAGCCAAGGGCCTTCCTTCTTTCATTAGGACATCACCAATTCCATTTCTTGAGGCATCACATTCCACAATAAAGTATTTTGTGAAGTTTGGAGTGGTCAAGACAGGAGATTTACACATCACCTCTTTAAGTTGTTCAAAATCTTTAGTTTCCTCTCGAGTCCATGAAAATGCATCCTTCTTAGTTAGTGCCATTAAAGGTGCTATTATTCTTCCATAGTTCTGAACAAACTTGCGGTAGTAACCTGTCAAACCCAAAAATCCTCTAAGATTCTTCAATGTTTTGGGAATCGGCTAGTCCATCATGGCCTTAATCTTGTTAGGGTCTACCTTGACACCTTCATGAGAT
>ML799131.1:212524-231583 GCA_009831015.1 Picea engelmannii | reverse complement strand
CCTATGCATTTCTTCACCTTCATCAAGAGTCCAAGTAGGATTTTTTGGAGGCTTATTTGGTGTAGAAGTTCCCTTTTTGGGTGGCATGTTGGCCAAGTATCACTTTTGAACCTTGATTTTGAGGTGGTTCTGCTAGACAATATGTCTTCTGTTGTATCTCCCAAGTTTCGGCCCTTTTGGGTATGAAACTTTCTTTTATGTATTTCTATGATATTTTTTCTTTGTAATTCCACAGGTCTGATCAAAATTGGATGTGCCAAGTGGAATTTACTGTAACTTCCCCACAACTTGCTGATTTTTGGCATTTCCAGGAGATCTCACTTTTATAGTGTACCCCACACAAAATAATTGATATAAAATTATGAAACTCACACCAAAAATACTACATACTATCCACGATCCAATGAAACAAATCCCACTCAATTTGGATACTCAAGGAAGAAGTTTCGATGGTTTTACCTGGAACACCTTCTTGAGACTAGTCAATAGGACTAGTCAAATACCCTATATTACATAAGGTGTATATAAAACTTTAAGATGACCCAGAAGCTAAAATTGTTACCATAGATACCTTACTAATTTCTGTAAATATCCTCTAGAATTCAAGGTCTGAAACATTACAGAAAAGTTTTTATAACGAAAGTTCCGCAATGACTCATTTCAAGATGATTCCAAAACCCTATCTTGTACAGGCTGTATCTATGAAAGTATAACGTCTCAGGAGCTGAATTTGGAACCCAACGTACCTTGATCAGTCTACTAAATATCCTCCAAGATGTTCCTTCTAAAACATTGTAGAAAATAAGTTATAGAAAAAATTCCAAGGTGTTTTAGATGTAGCAGTGAAACCCCAAGACCTTGAGCTCTGATACCATATGTTAAGAACCAAATATCAATATAGCATAGAAAAACCTCAGAAAAAGTACTTAACGCCTTGAAAAAGAGATAATTTCAGATAGTAATCCTCTTCGAGGGGGAAACCTCCTTTTACCCCACTTAAATGTTCAAGTACAAGATGATTCAAAATGAAAATGTCTCATTGGTATATATAGGAGACTAGGAGGTATAATTACAACTAATGGCCTAAAGACGACATAAATAAAATAACATTACTAGTATAATATGCCACAATTAAGAGGTAATGAGACAATATTAGGGCTTAACACCTTGCATGCTCCAGATCCCTTGTAGAGAACAACATCAACAAAATAATGTAGCTAGTTATTGAAGCCTAGGAAACATCGCAAAATTTAGTTTCCTTCGGAAAGAAGGCCAATGATTTCCTTGAATGTTTGGGGGTGAATTTAAAAAATGAACATCTTCTCTGTCATCAGGTGCTGGGCCCTTTTTCCAACTATACCCTAAACACATCGGAACTAAAAACGAGACAGGAGAAACTCCCCTCCCCAAAGCGCACCAAAAACGTAAAAGCATGCTGGCAAAAAAAATTTGAGAACCTGCACCTCATTGTCAAATCATGTAAACAAGTCATATCAGAAAAGGAAAATTTATTCACAAGCCTGCTCTAGATGGACTTAGCTGGAACTACCAACGAGGTTCAAGATCCAAACTTAATTCTCAAATCCTTGTTAGTCACCAAAGAAGCGTTCCAGGAACAAGTTGATATTTTAAAGGGGTTGTCTTTCAAAAATGTTTATGGCATACTTGAACATCATCTAGATGAGCACAAGCACTGGGTACTGGACTGTGCCTCACACAATGAATAAATTGAACAAATTCTGCACAATATTTCAATGGATCTAAGGAAATTAGAAAACAACCTTTACGACATAGAGATCCGGGATGAAATCAACACAACCCCCATGAAAAGCTACATCGAAGAATGGTTCCAACTCAGAATGGAAAGACTTGTCCAGGAGGGGCAACAACCGATCAATAGGAGTCCACTTCCCATCAACGACAACAACAAAAATGTAATGTTCCTGACTTGGCTAGTCTAGGAAATGTTGCTAATGTGTGTGTAAGATCAACAAATAATAAATGATCATACAAATAATAAATGTGACAAAGGACTGCAAAGTTTGTATTATGATATCTCTATGGATTACAAAATGGCTGAATGCGGCTGAATAACTGACAATACTTGATTATATCAACATACAAAGGATCTTAGATGGAATATAAGTAAGCAACTGCAGCTGAATAAAATAACAACACTTGGCTAGATCAAAAGACAAAAGGATCTTAGCCGGAATACAAATAAGAAACTAAAAGATAATACCCGGAATATGGGAGCACTGTAGAATCAATGAAGAATGATGGAAGACCTGGATGATCTTCCCGGTGACTAAGGTGTGTCTTTCAACACCAAAATCAACCAACTGGTATCTTCCTCTTGGAATACACTGGACTATCTCTCCTGAGATGCACCTCTTCTCCTCAATGACAAGTCGTAATCTGCATAATGAATTAGATTGCTTTACCCTTTCTTGAATTAGATATGGTGGCATATCCAAAGTTTGGCTTTCCAAAAAATTTTGTGGTGTTCGAACTATTGTTACAAAAAATATAATTTTTCATTTTGGGATATGTTAGAGTCTTGACACATTGAATTTTTTTCTTAAATGTTTACAGTGCATTTCTGACAGACTTAAATGTTTACCTAACAAGCTTGGTAGTGTTGAACGGTTACTTAACAGGCTTGTTATAAGACATTTTCTTCTGTTTTTAAATTTTTTATGCTCCAGCGGCGTTGCTGGTTCGGTGGTCCATGCTTGCTTTTTGCATGCCACTGATTTCTTATTTGCATGTTGTCGTTGTTCTTGCTTTCCTGTTCATTTTGTTGCAGTTTGGATGTTTGGGTTTCTGCAATCGCGATTGGAAAAACATCGTTTCTTGGGGGAGGGGGTGGTTGTTGCTTGCTTCTTTTTTCATTGTATGTTGTTTATTGTTGCTTGATTCGACATTGCAAGGTACCGGTCTTATGCCTACAGTTGGGCCTTTTAGTTCTTCTTAGCTGGGTTCTTGTTTGGTGCTTGTTCTTGTTTGGCTAGGGTTTGCAAATGTTGGGACGCTGCATCTGCGGTTGGATCTTTGGTCGCATTTTGTTTTGAACTGCCGTTTGCATAGAATACTATTAAGATAAAATAACAGACTAAAGAATTATAGGCGGTGTAAATTGCATCTGTTACGCGTTGAAGCAAAATTTGTTGGCCTCAAAATATATTTGATGGATGTCGATGCTTTTTACATGGATTCTGTGTTACTATGGTTTTATAGTTATGAAAATGGATTTTGCTGTGTGGGAGATATAGTTGTTCTCTCCCTTTTACTTTCCTATTGTAAACTGTGTTTGACTCTAGTTCTTCGCGCTTATGTGGTCATTCCGAGCGACCGCCGTTTGGTTGCAAAGTTGGCCACTTTTATGGACGCGGCTTCACGAATAGGTTCTATCGGACTATGATAGGTCGTGTGTGGTGTATACATTAGCTTTCTCAAATTAGTTTTCTTTAAAAGAATCCTAGGTAGAAGAGAATGAAATTTATGAAATTATAGGTTTCTTGGACCGCGGATCCGTCATCCCATACATAGCCAGTTTTTGCATCGCAGGTTGATAGGGTAAGCGGCTGAAAATTGTTAATCGAAGAGTTCCGTGATATACAAATTGACAATCGGTCAACAGCGAGAGTTTCACAATCATTCTGACCGACCGCAGTTGGGTTCCATACTTAGCCAGTATTATGGACGCGCCTTCGCGGATAGGTTGTATCGAACTATGGTGTATACATTAGCATTTCCAAATTAGTTTTCTTTAATAGTAGGGCTCCTGGACAAAAAACATTGAAATTTATCAAATTATAGGTTTCCAAGACAACATAGATTAAACATAGGAAATATGTTATTTTATAGAGTAGATATATATAGCCTGCATGGAGCCATCATCCCATACTTAATTAGTTTTTGCATCACATGTTGTCAGGGTAGGCGGCTGGAAATTGACAATCAGAAACTTTGGCGATATAGAAATTGACAATCAAACTTGCGGACTATTTGAATTTGAAGGCCGCCATGTCCAAAAAAGTTAACAATGTCGAAATAGTTTACTTTACGTGCGTTTTACATACCCTGGTGGACAAAAAACACAAAAAAAAAATAGTGAGCATTTTTTGGATCACGGGTTCTTGGGATGGCGAGCTGTAGGTTCGGTCCCTGTTGTTCTGTGTCCTACAAATAGCATGGACAGTTCCGCGATATACAAAATGAAAATCAGGCTTGCGCACTATTGGAATTTCAAAAGCTCCTACAAAACAACTATCATTCTCGAATTACTTTTATTTGCGTACGTTTTACATACAATCGTTAACAAAAACAAAACAATAGTAGTAATGTATGTTACATAGGGCTCCATCCCCGCTACCTTCTATGCTTCCCAATACACATTAAATATGCTTTGAAAAGTTAGAACCGAGCAGACAGGTTCAAAAATATGGTCTTTAATAACTGGAAAGCTCGAGGACATCTCCAATTAAAATGAATAGACAACCAAATATTATCGGATCTGGTAATTTGTTTTTGCCTGCATTTTAAATTTGTGAAATTATTATTATTATTATTTTTCTTTGTGCAGTTTTAGTTTTGTTCAAGCCTTTAGCATAGTTCACGAATGTGTTGTCGACAGAGACCTTGATGTCATGTCCCTCTTTAATATTGTGCATTTTGAAATGATGGGATTTAATAACTGGAGGATATCTCCCATTAAAATGAATAGACAGATGAATATTATGGGATCTTGTAATTTCTTTTTGCCTGCATTTTGAATTTGCGAAATACTTTTTATTTTATTGTTTGCTTGTGCAGTTTTAGTTTTCTTAAAAGCTTCGTCAAAGTTCATGAACGTGTCACCCATAGAGGCCTTGACGTGATGTCCCTCTTTAATATTGTGCATATCTTAGATGTCAGATTTCAGAATCTGCTCGGATATGGGAATTTTAATACATGCTGGTAGTCACTATTGAGCGTACATATTCAAAAAGATTGGCATTAATAAGTGAAAATATCGAGAACATCTGTCATTAAAATGAATCAACACAAAATGTACGGCAGACCATCCAGCCTTGCTTTTAAATACTTATTTCCATTTCTCTCTATGATCAAAGAGTTGTGCTTTAAGGTGCCTTTGTTCTAATGTTCCTGTTCATGCACATGTAAGACAACTTAGAGATGTGATTGGCAAGCAGATGAAACAATAGAGCCTGGTTTTATGCGACGTGAGATTTGAGTAAAAAAAAAACTCTGTTATACAAAGTGAAACTCAGAGAGGATGAAAAAAACAGAACAAGTAGGTTATGGTTGGTGTTCTCCCTGTGTTCGATGCTTTGGTTCATTGAAAATGATGGCTGGAGATTTGTTGGTTGGACTTCTTTGTTTTCTTGCTAGGAATTGTAATGGATTTTCAGGTCGGGTGCAAAATAGTTCTTTGTTTAAGTATATAGCTTCTTCCAACAACACAGATTTGGCAAGTGTATCAAGTTGTACAGATTGCACAAGTATTTGTCTACCTCGGAGGCGGGTAGTAGAAACTGTATGGGTGGATAAAATGACATATTATCACTACAAAAGTTTCTATTTCATAGTATGATGACCTGCATGTGGGTCTGGTAGCCGACTTAACAGAAATCTATGTTCTTTGTGAAATTTTGTTCGATTTCCTCTGGATGTAGTTGCATACTCTAATTATTTGGCGTCACCTCTGAACATTCTAGACCTTTCTGTGGGCCGCCATATCTCCATGGCTATGAAGAAAGATATATTCTCATGTCATCTGCAACATTTGATACACTTGCTAGACCTGTTCTGGTCCATTCTGTAGCATTTGATGCACTTCCCATGCCTCTACTGCCCAAAGAAGTTATGTACGTCAACAGAGTTGTTTTTTTCATCTGGGTTGGACGTTCCTTCCAATTTACTGTAATAAAGCAAAGAAGTTCCACATGCAAATCCTCAGGCAGACTTCTCAACCAAACAGATGATCGAATATAGGGAGAATAGCAGTCACTACATACTTGAATTATTTTCCATTTCTTTAGTTGTTGTGACACAGAACGACTCCTTCCACTTTGAAATCGGCCTGAATGGAATTTGTAAGTTGTCTCGGATGTCAAAGGTCAAGAACATTGCAAGAAAAGCACCTTAAACCCCAACTTTTCGACAGTAGAGGGAAATTAATACTTGACAAAGAATGGATTGTTGAATAAACAGGCATTGTAAGCAGGCCATATCCAGAAGAGAGAAGATATTCAAAAAAGTGGGATAGATGTACTTGGAAGCACCGATTAAGTACAAAACTATGAAGAAGCTTCATCAATGTACATATTTTAAATTGGTCAACGACAGGAAAAATCGCAATCGTTGTGGAAAATAGCCTCGGTTGTATTTTGTAATCCACATTATTTTAATATAGAATAATTTTGGTTTAGTTTTTAATAGTATTTTCCAATTGCTGGTATTTGTTTTAATTGTATTTTCTACCTTCTTCCCCTGTGTGGTTAAACATGAAACACAAGGGTTTTTTATGCTGCCTAGTACTTCATTCTAAATAAAACCTGGTTTGTTCTTTGTTTACATTTTACATGTAAAAATATTTTTTCATAGGCCATACTTATGTGGTAGTGGCCCTATATTTAAAGAAAGAAATTGGAGGACCTGTGTTGCTCCCATTCTTCGGGTTCTATGAATATAATTAATAATGAGTAACGACAAGGCGAATGAACTGTTGACGCAATGTTCCTGTGAAGTTTGTTGGATATATTGCAACTTTTTCTATTTGATAATATCCATGCATATACACTAATATCAATAGTATTTGAATAAATACAAAAAAACTTCCTCTTCGTCAAAGATTAGGAAATTATGTTTGGGTTTGTGGTATTAAACAACTATGTCCATTGCTCCATCATATACATCTTCCAGCCTAAGAAATTTCGTAATCTGCAATTTATGCTTTAATTACTTAAAAGTCACACCAAATTTTGATTGCATTTAATTTAATTTAGATATTGATGTTTATGGAGAGGCGACGTTTGCTGATCTCATTGCAACGAATACAAGATGAATATATGATAAGGAGTTTATGTTGTTGAGACCACAATGAAAATTCATGTGTCTTGTTGCGCTATGTACATGTTGCAGTCAAAAATTTTGAGGTTCTAGCGAAATTTGCAAGCCGAGAAGCATCTTGTAGATTAGAAGGTCATTTGCATTTGAAACAACCAATCCATTAATATATATTACTATGAATACTATTCAGATAAATATGAAAACTTTGTTCATTGATAGATGCTAATATGAAAAATATTGAAATAGATATCATAGCTTTGTCTTGGCCAATACTTTCCCAGTTATCTGGGCACCAGGCCCCGGGTTCGCGGTACCCAACACTTATGTCCCCTTTTTCGTCATATACATGTTGCAGCGAAACAACGTCTGTGATTTGTTCCTTTCCATACTTGGCCAAATTTTGGCCCGTCATTGCAGGGCCGATGCTTGCGAACCCAACTGCTTATCATTCCGCAATATACATCTTGCACTAAAAAGATCTGTGATCTACAATTTCACTGTGGGTTCCTCATACACATTGACTTCATTCAAAGTATTTGTTGTTTCTTTCCATCCCTAGCAACTTCGCATCCTTCCTGATATACATCAACAATGCTCTTACTAGTCACAAGTGGACAAAGTGGTACGAAAGATACCTCTGTCATCTGCAATTCATGCTTGAACATCTTCATATATATCCTCGCACGACAGATGTGACCGAGCGTTGTTCCTTTCCATACTTATCCAGTTTTGCGACCGCCACTGCAGGGCTGCCGCTTGTGAACCCTGATGTTCTTCTGTTAGATACTTAGTTCTTTTTCCCTTCTCTTGTTCCTGTATATTATCTACAATTCCACTGCCAACACCTCCGTCCTTTTTCCCTTATTTTCTTCCCATGTATTATGGGACTATAAAATATGGACATGATATTCTGTAAAGCACGCACAAATTCTACATTCAATATCTAGTGATATTTTTGATCGCGGGTTCTCTGGCGCGCAAGCGAGCTAAAAAATGGGGCTCCATTGTTCCATATCCTACAAATAGCACCCAAAATTCCGCGATATACAAATTGACAAGCGAATCCATGCACTGGCTAAGTCAACATTGCACTTCTATTGTTCCGTGTCCTCCAAACAACACTCTCAGTTTCGCGATATAGAAATTGACACACGGAATGCAGAAATGGTAGAGTGCAGATTGCCATTGTTTACGGATGCCAATCCCTGTGAAGTATCTAAGAGTATCTAAAAATTTATTTAGAATACTAAATTAGAACTTATTAGTGACAACTGGAAACAGAGGTACGAAACATTTGGAATTGCAGTCTCTGCAGTATACAAATTGACTACCGGACATCGTCCGCTCTTCCATCTTACAGATTATGCATTCAAATGTTCGGAGCAATACAATTAGAAGGTCTGGGCCTCACCTCCTCTACGGATACCTTCTTAGCCTATTTTGGAACCTCCTTTTGGTGGGTTCACGAAATATGTATCTCCAGCATTGGCGAGTTGGAATATCTTTATTTCCATCTATACAATCAGATGACAAATCCGACTGACCGCTATTGCTTTTGATACTTGGACAATTTTATGTCCATGGTTGTTGCATTGGGATTAATTTCAATTCCATCTATATCCTTGCATGGAGAATTGAACTAACAGCTATTCCTTTTCATACCTACCGACATTTTTGATCATGGGTTCTTGGGTAGGCGGGCTCAAAATTGGCCCTCCATCGTTGCATGTGTTACAAATAACACCCAAAATTCCATGATATACAAATTGAGAAGCAGAGCTGCGGACTGGTTGACTTGACATTTCACTTCTATTGTTTTGTGTCCTCCAAATAGTCCTTCAAGTTCTGCGATATGCAAATTCACACACGGAATGCAAGGCTGGCGGGGTGGAGATTGCCATTGTTTACGGATACTGATCCTTATGAATTATTTAACATAATATAAAATATTATTTTCAGTACTAAATTACCTGTTAGTAATGACAACTGGATAGAGGTGTGGGTCCGACATCATTCTCTCTTCCGACATCATCCGCTCTTCCGTGTTGCAAATTATGCATTCAAATTATTTACTCCGGTCCTCCACAATATACAAATTGACTACTGGGTTCACATATTGTATTCAAATTTTCATGATCTACACTTCCACCGTCGAATCCTTTCTCCTTTTTCCCTTTTCTTATTCCCCTGTATTATGGCTCTCATTATCTCCATGTATATAAAAACACCGTAGGCAATTTTATGTCCATGGTTGTTGGGTTGGAAATGTACAATTCTATCGCGTGCTCCTCGAGCTCGCAAGCTTCACTGTACCACGGTTGACAAATGTGTTTCCTAATATACATTTTCTATGCTCTTACTAATGACTCTTACAAGTGACAGTTGCACACAACAATACGAAACTGTTCACATCGAGCAATTCACAACATAGAAATTGAGTATCGGGTTCCGACATCGTCCCCTCTTCCATGTTACAGATTTTTCATTCAAATGTTCTGAATAATACAATTTGACCATCCGGACCTCTGACCTATTTCAGATCCTCTTGTTCACGGATTCACGAAATCTCAAATTCTTAGTCAGTGTTTCAGGTTAGTGCATTCGAAGTTTGTTTCTTCTTCTTCCCTGATATGCATATTGCACTCAAAATTTTCGTGATCTACATTTCCACCAGAGACTCGTTGGTCCTTTTTCCCTTTTCTTCTTCCCTTGTATTATCGCTTTGTGGTTATATACATAGTCTCCTTTCTATAAACACGAGTTCTAGCGTTGGTGGGTTGAGATATCTTTATCTCCATCTATATAATCACACGACTCCTCCGACCAGCCGGTATTTCTCTCCATACTTAGCCAATCATATCGCCATGGTTTGCGGGTTACGCGTATTGCAATCAAAAAGTTTCGAGACATAAAATTTGACCCTGGCATCCTCACCTTCAACAATTGTACCTTGCAACCCTATTTTGTAGCAGGTTTTTTCCCCTGCCCGCGACCTCCGTACTTTCTTTCTATGCAATTAGAAACCTTTGATGCTAACAGTTCACCATGGAGGAACCGTCAACATTGTCATTAATGGGCAAAAAATTCGAGGAGATATCCCTTTATTACTCATTAAACCAAGATGTGCGGAAACTTATTTTGTCCCTTCTGATTGTTCATCTCCAACACACATCGTTGTGTTGGGCCGCTCAAGAAATCTGCAATGCTTAATCGCTCATTGCAATATCCACCATGTTCGCATTTCAATATATGCAATTAGTAGTGTTTAATGTTAAAAACGCATCATGTAACAACCGTCCAGATTGTCATTAATCAACGAAAGTCTCAAGGACATCTCCCATTCACACGCTTTCGACCGAAATTTCCGTAGGGTTATATTAGCCCTTCCAACCTTTCATTTCATTCATCGTCTAGAACAAATAAATGTCTTTGTAGACCTGTTGTAGCGGGTTGACAACAGTTTTGTGGAGATACAGTAAATATGTTCACAGAAGAGGACCAAAGGTTCCAGTGGTCCAGGGCATACTTTTACTATTCATCTCATTTCGCCCATAACGAAGTGATTTGGACCTTCAGAATCGCTCTTGCAGGCTGCATCCCTGAGGTTTTTGACTGTAAGGAGGTGGTCTCTTGGTGCGCCGAAAAATATATTCCAGGCCAAAGAATTATTCCACTATGCGACCATTCTCCTGTTTCTTTGTCACCTCAGCTCTTCCACGAGATGTTGAAATTGTCGAAACAAACATTAACGTTCAAAGGACAAGACTGCAAGCAATTTCTAGAAAAACATCATAAAGGGTTGGACATCTTAGCCGACTTCCTCGAAGACCCGATAACAGTTCCTGAAGATATCACAAGGCTCTAGGTAAGCTCCTTTAGAAATCCATTCAGGAAAATTGCTTGGTTGTTTACAAGAATAACTGGACAGGCATCCACAACAAGCATTTCCCATATAATTATTTATATTTTGTATTTCACAGTCAAGGAAAAATACATTTTCGATTGGGGAAAGCTAATCTCCATTGAAATCTATTCCCATTTGTCAAGATTCAAAGAATCGAATAAATTTTATGTCATCATACTTGATTTTCGCAATTGTGTATTGCTGCCTGTTTCCAAAACTTTCTTTTTCCAATAAAATAAAATGTGGATTTGACCCAGTAACATTTTGGCATGACACCCTGTGGAAACACAGGGCCTCCCATTGTTTTTATGAATTTTTTATTGGCTTTATCTTAGTTTTCAAAGATTTAATGTTAGTCAAGGATGCTCCGCAGATGTCTGGTCACGCAAGCAAGTTTTTGAACAAGAAGGGCACACTTGAGTAAAAGGAAATTCACAGTCTCATCATGGTCTTTGGCTCTAAGTAAAATCCTGCCTCCCTTCCATGACACATCACAAACAAGATGTTTGTTGCATAAATAGCAAGGCAATACAACCACTGGTTGAATTTTTTCCATGACAAGAAAAAGAAACAATTCATTCCTCTGCCCTAGAAAGTCAAAGACTTCGTGTGCAGAAACATCAACAAGATTGATGAATTTGCCACCCATTTCAAGAAATTGAACCTAACGTACTCTGAAAGGCTAAAAGGGTTCGACCCCAATGGAATTTTTGGAGAACATTTACTGGGTGTTGGCTTTAACACTTCTTTTATCCATAAACACCTGACCCAAGAAAAGGACAGTGTCGACAACAATCCTACTTCTTCCCATTGCGACGCAGAGACATTGCAAAGCACAATTGAATTGTACAGACAACATGATAAAGTATCCGGTGAGAAGAGTACCTAGCCCCCCGCCAACACTCCCAAGAGCACGACACCACAAAGCGTCACTTCGACGCTCCATCGCAGTAAGAAAGAAACCCATAAATATTCGAATGAAGTAGGAGATAAGAACCCTCCTCACATAAATATTTATATTTCTCACAAATTTCCACTGACGAAGAAGAGAAAAAACAATGCAGGCCATGCGGAGGAACCTGAAATTTACAGTGGAAAACTACAAATTGAAATTGAAGCTGAGAAGATGCAAAAAAATGGGTCGTTCGCAGTGGACATATCTGACACTGAATTTTTTGACATAGATGAATCCTTCATAATCTAGAGCACTATTTTTGACAGCCCATCTAAAAGTATGGTCATTGAAAAGAGAGATGTAACAAACATGAAAGGAAAATATCGAATAGAGATTGACTTTAGCCAAATGGCCCTGTCCAAAATCTACTCATTTCACCAGGTAACCGATGACGTTATTCACGATTCCATTGGAGGAATGGAGACGGATTATGCCAATCTGAAACACTGCCTCAACGAATTTGAACAGGCTTTCATTGCAACACCAGAATTTGCAAGTCCTTTGGCAAAAATTGTGCCTTCTACCACTGCAGCAAATATGAAAGTATCCTCTACCCTCCATGCATGCTCTAGATCCCTTGTAGAGAACAACATCAACAAAATAATGTAGCTACTTACTGAAGCCTGGGAAACATCGCAAAATTTAGTTTCCTTCGGAGAGAAGGCCAATGATTTGCTTGAATATTTGGAGGCGAATTTAAAAAATGAACATCTTTTTTGTCATGAGGTGTTGGACCCTTTTTCCAACTATACCCTGAACACATCGGAACTAAAAAGAAGACAGGAGAAACTCCCCTTCCCAAAGAGCACCAAAAAAGTAAAAGCATGCTGGCAAAAAAAATTTGAGAACCTGCACCTCATTATCAAATCATGTAAACAAGTCATATCAGAAAAGGAAAATTTATTCACAAGCCTGCTCCAAATGGACTTAGCTGGAACTACCAATGAGGTTCAAGATCCAAACTTAATTCGAAAATCCTTGTCAGTCACCAAAGAAGCGTTCCAGGAACAAGTTGATATTTTAAAGGGGTTTTCTTTCGAAACGTTTTATGACATACCTGAACATCGACTAGACGAGCATGAGCATTGGGTAATGGACTATGCCTCACACAATGAAGAAATTGAACATAGTCTACACAATATTTCAATGGATCTAAGGAAATTAGAAAACGCCCTTTACAACATAGAGATCCAGGATGAAATCAACATAGCCCCCATGAAAAGCTACATCGAAGAATGGTTCGAAAAAAAAGTACAATATTTTTCATGATATGATTTTACAAGGGATTGGAGGTCTTATTGTCGGCTTCGCTATTCCCAATACTATACATGTTGGCATATCCAAAGTATTTGATCGTATATGGTCGTTTTTGAATCATATATTTTGTTATGCATTCGTCGATGGTGGATTAATGCTAGCATTAATTCGAATGTTTGGTTTAACATTTTATGCTAGGTAAATTTATGGCAATGTTAGATATGGTGGCATATCCAAAGTTTGGCTTTCCAAAAAATTATGTGGTGTTCGAACTATTGTTACAAAAAATATAATTTTTCTTTTTGGAATACGTGAGAGTCCTGCCACATTGATTTTTTATCTTAAATTTTTACAGTGCATTTCTGACAGACTTAAATGTTTACCTAACAGGCTTGGTAGTGTTGAATGGTTACTTAACAGGCTTGTTACAAGAGATTTTCTTATGTTTTTAAAATTTTTATGCTCCAGCGGCGTTGTTGGTTCGGTGGTCCATGCTTTCTTTTTGCATGCCACTGATTTCTTATTTGCATGTTGTCATTTTTCTTTCTTGCCTATTCGTGTTGTTGCAATTTGGACGTTTGGGTTTCTACAATCGCGACTGGAACAACATTGTTCCTGGTGGTGGTGGTTGTTGCTTGTTTCTTTCTTCGTTGTATGTTGTTTATTGTTGCTTGATTCGACTTTGTAGGGTACCGGTCCCGCGCCTGCAGTTGGGCCTTTTGGTGCTTCTTAGCTGGGTTCTTGTTTGGTGCTTGTTCTAGTTTGGCTAGGGTTTGCAAATGTTGGGATGTTGCATCTGCAGTTGGACTTTGGTCGCATTTTGTTTTTCACTGCAGTTTGCATAGAATACTATTAAGAATAGTTTAGTTTGCATTTTGTCCTGTTGTAAACTGCGTTTGACTCTAGTTTTTCACGTTTATGTGGTCATTCCGAGCGACCACTATTCGGTTGCATAGTTGGCCACTTTTATGGACGTGGCGTCGCGAATAGATTCTATCAGACTATGACAGGTCGTGTGAGGTGTATACATTAGCTTTCCCAAATTAGTTTTCTTTAAAAGAATCCTGGGCAGAAGAGAATGAAATTTATGAAATTATAGGTTTCCTGGACCACGGAGCCGTCATCCCATACTTAGCCAGTTTTTGCATCATGGGTCGGTGGGGTAGCTGGCTGAAAATTGACAATCGGAGAGTTCCGCGATATACAAATTGACAATTGGTCAGCAGCGAGAGTTTCACAATAATTCCGACTGACCGTAGTTGGGTTCCATACTTAGCTATTATTATGGACGTGCCTTCGCGGATAGGTTGTATCGAACTATGGTGTATACATTAGCATTTCCAAATTAGTTTTCTTTAACAATAGGGATCCTGGACAGAAAACATTGAAATTTATCAAATTATAGGTTTCCTAGACAACATAAATTAAACATAGGAAATATGTAATTTTATAGAGTAGATATATACAACCTGCACGAAGCCGTCATCCCATACTTAATTAGTTTTTGCATCGCGTGTTATCGGGGTAGGCGGCTGAAAATTGACAATCCGGGACTTCAGCAATATAGAAATTGACAATCAGACTTGTGGACTATTTTAATTTGAGGGTCGTCATGTCCAAAAAAGTTAACATTGTCAAAATAGTTTACTTTACGTGCGTTTTACATACCCTGGTGGAAGAAAAACACACACAAAAAAATAGTGAGCATTTTTTTTGATTGCGGGTTCTTGGGATGGCAGGCTCTAGGTTCGATCCATGTTGTTATGTGTCCTACAAATAGCACGGACAGTTTCGCGATATACAAAATGAAAATCAGGCTTGTGCACTATTTGAATTTCAAGTGCTCCTGCAAAACAACTATCATTCTTGAATTATTTTTCCTTGCGTACGTTTTACATATGTTCATTAACAAAAACAGAACAATAGTAGTAACGTATGTTACATAGGGCTCCATCCCCACTACCTTCTACGCTTCCCAATACACATTAAATATGCTTTGAAAAGTTAGAACCGAACAGACAGGTTCAAAAAGATGGGCTTTAATAATTGGAAAGCTCGAGGACATCTCCAATTAAAATGAATAGACAACCAAATATTATGGGATCTGGTAATTTGTTTTTGCCTGCATTTTAAATTTGCGAAATCATTATTATTATTATTATTCCTTGTGCAATTTTAGTTTTGTTCAAAGCTTCAGTATAGTTCACAAACATGTCGGCCACAGAGACCTTGATGTCATGTCCCTCTTTAATATTGTGCATTTCGAAATGATGGGATTTAATAACTGGAGGACATCTCCAATTAAAATGATTAGACAGACGAATATTATGGGATCTGGTAATTTGTTTTTGCTTGCATTTTGAATTTGTGAAATACTTTTTATTTTGTTTTTGCTTGTGCAGTTTTAGTTTTCTTAAAAGATTCGGCAAAGTTCATGAACGTGTCACCCACAGAGGCCTTGACATCATGTCCCTCTTTAATATTGTGCATATCTTAGATGTCAGATTTCAGAATCTGCTCGGATATGGGAATTTTAATACGTGCTGGTAGTCACTATTGAGCGTACATATTAAAAAAGATTGGCGTTAATAAGTGAAAATATCGAGAACATCTGTCATTAAAGCAAAACAACACAAAATCTACGGCAGACCATCCAGCCTTGATTTTAAATACTTATTGCCATTTCTCTCTATGATCAAAGAGTTGCACTTTAGGGTGCCTTTGTTCTAATGTTCTTGTTCATGCACATGTAAGACAACTTAGAGATGTGATTGGAGAGCAGATGAAAGAATAGAGCCTAGTTTTATGTGACATGACCTTTGAGTAAAAATAAAACTCTGTTATACAAAGAGAAACTTAGAGAGGACAAAAAAAATAAAACAAGTATGTTCTGGTTGGTGTTCTCCCTGTGTTCTATGCTTTGGTTCGTTGAAAATCCTGGTTGGAGATTTGTTGGTTGAGCTTCTTTGTTTTATTGTTGGGAATTGTAATGGATTTTCAGGTCGAGTGCAAAATAGTTCTTCGTTTAAGTATATAGCTTCTTCCAACAACACATATTTGGCAAGTGTATCGAGTTGTACAGATTGCACAAGTATTTGTCTACCTCGAAGGCGGGTAGCAGAAACTGTATGGGTGGATAAAATGACATATTATCACTGCAAAAGTTTATATTTCATAGTATGATGACCTACATGTGGGTCTGGTAGCCGACTTGACATAAATTTATGTTCTTTGTGAAAGTTTGTTCGGTTTCCTCTGGATGTAGTTGCAGATTCTACATATTTGGCATCACCTCTGAACATTCCAGACCTTTCTGTGGGCCGCCATATCTCCATGGCTATGAAGAAAGATATATTTTGATGCCATCTGTAGCATTTGATACACTTTCCAGACTTGTTTTGGTGCATTCTGCAGCACTTGATGCACTTGCCACACCTCTATTGCCCGAAGAAGTTATGTACCTCAACAGAGTTGTTTTTTTCATCTCGGTTGGATGTTCCTTCCAATTTACTATAATAAAGCAAAGAAGTTCCACATACAAATCCTCATGCAGTCTTCTCAACCAAACAGATGATTGAATATAGGGAGAATACCAGTCACTACGTACTTTAATTATTTTTCGTTGCTTTAGCTGTTGTGACATAGAGCGATTCCTTCCACTTTGAAATCATCTTGAATGGAATTTGTAAGTTGTCTCGGATGTCAACGGTCAGGAACATTGCAAGCAAAGAATCTTAAGCCCCAACTTTTCGACAGCGGAGGAAAATTAATACTTGACAAAGAATGGAATGTTGAATAAACAGGCATTGCAAGCAGGCCATATCTGGAAGAGAGAAGACACTTAGAAAAGTGGGATAGATTTATTTGGCAGCACCGACTAAGTACAAACTGTGAAGAAACTTCATCAATGTACATATTTTAAATTCGTGGACAGCAAGAAAAATCACAATCGTTGTGGAAAATAGCCTCAGCTATATTTTGTAACCCACCTTATTTTAATATAGAATAATTTTGGTTTAGTTTTTAACAGTATTTTCCAATTTCTGGTATTTGTTTTAATTGTATTTTCTACCTTCTTCCCCTGTGTGGTTAAACATGAAACACAAGGTTTTGTTTCTGTTGCCTAGTACTTCAATCTAAATAAAACCTAGCCTATTCTTTGTTTACATTTTACATGTAAGAATAATTTTTCATAGACCATACTTATGTGGCGACAGCCCTGTATTTAAAGAAAGAAATTGGAGGACCTGTGTTGCTCCCATTCTTCGGGTTCCATGAATAGAATTAATAATGAGTAACGAAAAGGCGGTTGAACTGTTGACGCAATGTTCCTGTGAAATTTTTTGGATATATTGTAGCTTCTTCTATTTGATAATATCTGTGCATATACATTAATATCAGTAGTATTGGAATAAATAAATAAATAATTCCTCTTCGGAAAAGATTAGGAAATTATGTTTGGGTTTGTGGTATTAAACAACTATGTCCATTGTTCCTCCATATACATATTCCAACCTAAGAACTTCCATAATCTACAATTTATGCTTTAATTACTTAAAAGTCACACCAAATTTTGATTGCAGTTAATTTAATTTAGATATTGATGTTTATGGAGAGCCGACATTTGTTGATCTCATTGTAATGAATAGAAGATGAATAGATGATAAGGATTTTATTTCATTGAGACCACAATGCAAATTTTTACTTAAAACTAAAATCTAAATATACCCTTTTGAAAAGAACAGTTTAAGGATTATGAATATATTTTTTTCCAATTTTTTTACTGTATATTTTTAGAGATACCGATATTTCATTTCATTGAATCATAATGTCTGCTGAAAATATTATGTAGTGATTTTTTTTTAAAATTAAATAAAATTAGATAAAAATGAAGAAAATGAAAACAAATTGTAGGAATTGAAAGTAGATTCAATTTTGGAAATGCTAGTGTCAATTTTCAAACCAAATTCTCAGTATTTGCAGGAGTCCGCAACCTCCGAAGTTCAGTTAAGCTTGGGGAAATTCTCTGGTTTTAGTTTTCAGTCCCAATTTCCTTTTTTCGGCAATAATAATATTTCGGCCGAAAAAATAATATTTCGGCTGAAAGAATAAAATCTAACAGAAACCGTCAAAATTGGACGGTTTCGAAGGTTTTCAGCCGAAAAACCATTCTTTCGACCGAAAGACTATCGAACGAATTTCGTCCATCAGAAAAAATGAAACGACACGTCGTATCGTTTCCTTTCGCCCCAAATTGTATAAATAGGCTTTTGGTTGAACACATTTAACACAATTCATTGGATGGTTATACATATATAAGCTCGAGGATAGGGATTTCAAAGCATTTCTATTACTGATTGCAGTTGTATTCTTTTCTTTCTTTATTTATTCCCTCTGTTCCATAGGCTTAATCGGATGATCGATATCGATACATGGTGGTTTTGTAGAGCACTTAAACAAAGTTTCAAATCATCTTTTTGGTTTTTTTTGAATAAGGTAATTGATGTTTGTTCAAGTTTTTATTGGAATAACAATTTATATGTTGAAAGATAAATGTTGAGCATTTTTTCAAGGTGATGTCTTTGTTGAACATATCTTTTACAGATAACTATAAAATTCATGGGAAACAAAAGTTTGCACAAGAGAAAATATGATCGCACTTGCGATGATACTCACCAAATAGAACAAAGGAAAGAGCCTTATCGGAGAAAGAAACAAGAACGTGCAAATATTGAAGAAAGAAACGATGATAATGTCAATAGAGATTTTCGACAAGAAGAAGTTCAACCAGGTATGCATGCACATATGATGATCGAGCACACGACACACATTGGGACTGTATTCAAAAAGTACAAAATTCAAAGTA